>JAWWML010014325.1:0-24589 GCA_035047165.1 Ormyrus rosae | reverse complement strand
TAGGCTAAGGAGAGACATATGTGTCAGTTTGGGTGAAATCTGTCACCCGGATGTCATATACTCTCCTTGTAAGATATGATAGACTGTTTAAATGTGGTCAAGTCAAAGATACAAGTCAATTTTAAAATTTTAACTTTTGTCTTTCGCATGAAAGAAATTGTTAGTTTAAGAACTTAAAATCTATTGCATTTTATTTAAACAATTACAATGGACTATGAAACCAATTTTCAGAGCTCTAACTTAATTACTTTATGAGATCTGAAATTTGGTCATGACTCTGATCGAAGCCAAGTTTTGAATTTCAACTTTTTTCTTTCAGATAAAAGAAATATTAACTGTAAGAGTTCAAAATCTAATGTACTTTATTGAAACAATTATGATAGACTATGAAAACAAATTTCAAACCTCTACCTTGATTATTTGATGAGATCTGAAATTTTGTCAAGTCTACTATACAAGTCAATTTCAAATTTTGTCTTTCGCATGAAAGAAATTATTAACTTAAGAACTTAAAATCTATTGCATTTGATTTAAACAATTATAATACATTGTAAAAGCAATTTTCAGAGCTCTAACTTAATTAGTTGATAAGATCTGAAAATTGGTCTTGTCTCCGATACAAATTAATTTTTAAATTTCAACTTTTTTCTTTCAGATGAAAGAAGTATTTACTTTATAAAGATGAAATCTTTTGTATTGTTTTATTAAATTATAATAGACTATGAAAACCAAATTCAGATCTTTAGTTTTGCAAGAACTGAAATCTGTTTTCAAAGTCTTTCTCTTTTTTTTTGTCAAAGAGTAGACACTTATTCTAAAGAACAGAAGATTGTTACGTTAAATATTTTGGTAGCCCTGAAAAGGGCTGGTTATTTTCCACCGACTCCTACTCTTGCTTCCGAGAGCGCTTGCAGGCCAATGCTTTCCTTAACGAGACTAAAGCTTCGACTAGCGCTTCGACTGCGAGAAAGAGACATTGGCTCATATGCCAATGCCTTCCTCGCGAAGTCTCTGACGGGCCAGCTCTAGGTCGGCTCAGGAACTCGGAAAGCGATTTCCTCTTGGGCTCCAGACGCACTACCCGTTCCGACTCCCTCGGGAACATATTGGCACCATTCTTGGTGCAGTCCGAGAGAACGGGCGTTCTCATGGGCCAATTCACTCGAATGATGTTCTTCGACTTGGCAATCAGGCCTCTCGGAAAACATCGCGCCGGAGCTGACGTTGTCGGTGGTTGCATGGCCGGTGGAACAGCTTCTGGAGGAAGCGTCGTCAGTGGTGGTGGTGACACAAATTTCTTGTGCGGACGACGATTGCGTTTAAGTCTTTGCGTTTCATTGAGCTTGCAACGAATTCTCATCTTCTTTGGTAATCCTCCATGTAATTAATGGAAGAAGAATGATAGCTCTCGGTCGTGAGCTCTCTCCTTTATAGAATGGTGCCAACACTTCATTGGCTCGCGGCAGAGTGGAGGGGAGCTCGCGTTTATAGACTGGCGCCAACACTTCATTGACTCGCGGCAGAGTGGAGGGGAGCTCGCGTCCGATAGTTATCAAAGAAGTATCCCTCGCGCTTGCGTCGCCGCTCTCACGCGTGAAGCGAGCATTTTATTTTCGCGGCCTTGCGATAGCTTTAATAACTTATTGTCCTTTTTTTAAATTTTCTTTCAGGCAAATGCCTAAAAAGTATTTATAATTTTCAGGAAACCAAATTTTAGACCTCTAAATTCATTACTTTATGAGATCTGAAATTTGGTCAAACCGATGCAAGTCAATTTCAATTTTTGTCTTTCGCATGAAAGAAATTATTAGTTTAAGAACTTATAATCTATTGCATTTTATTTAAACAATTATAATACATTATAAAAGCAATTTTCAGAGCTCTACCTTAATTACTTTATGAGATCTGAAATTTGGTCATGACTCTGATCGAAGCCAAGTTTTGAATTTCAAGTTTTTTTCTTTCAGATGAAAGAAATATTAACTTTATAAAGATGAAATCTTTTGTATTTTTTTTATTAAATTATAATAGACTATGAAAACAAAATTCATTTTTGCAAGATCTGAAATCTGTTTTCAAAGTCTTTCTCTCTTTTTGTTATGAGCATTCTAGCCCATGGGCATTCTGGCCCACACGGGCTAGACCGCATAGTTGCTAAAAATTGAAAACATTATAAGAAATCAGTCCTGTGAGATTTCTAGGCCACACATTTCTGGGCCAGGGGAGCATTCTAGGCCAAAACATGACAAAAACATTTCTGGGCCACGTGGCCTAGGCCAGGCGGTTTAGGCCAGGTGGCCTAGAATGCCCATGGCCTAGAATGCTGATAGCTTATCTACTAAAATATATAAAAAAGTTAATTATTTGAATATCAAGTATTCAAACATTAACTTTGTAAATTTAATACTTATGTATTAATTTATACTTATGTATAATTTATACTTATGTATAAGTTTATACTTATAATAATAATAATCAATCTTTCGATTGGGAACAGAATATCTGTTCGTACGTTTTAATAAATTAGGTGGCCCTGATAAGGGTCGGTTGCAAGGAAGGTCGAGTTATTTGGTTTTTTTGAGCGCCAAGAGTGAGCGCCGTCGGCTCGCGCTTCAATTTCGGGGTAACTGCACTGGTTCATAGTGCAGTGACCTCCTAGTCGAAATCTGAACCACCGAGCCCACTCTCGGTCGACTCAGGAACTGAGAAAGAGGTAGTTTTCGCGGTGTCTGAACCAATGGTTACCTCACGCGTTTTGCGATAGCTTTCACACTATCCGCGCAACAGTTCTCACGGCTCGTGCGGCTGCTCTCGCTTAGTCTTTTTTAAAACAGTTCTTTTTTTTTGCCTAGCGGACTGAAAGTTCTCACCCGGCGCCGGATCAAGAACGTTGTATTTTCGGCCTCGCTAAGCAAAAAAATAGTATACAATCCTCGGGAGATAAAATTCACCTTCGGCTCGGGTGTCAATTTACACGAGCTATAAGCTTGCCAATTCTTTCTCTCCCTAGGGTCGTAATATAATATTTAAGAACTAAAAAGAACTTATTGTTCTTTTTTTAATTTTCTTTCAGGTAAATGCCTAAAAGTATTTATAATTTTCAGGCGTTTGCCTCGAATTTAAAAGAGCCATGTAAGACTCGGAAAAAGGACTTGGGTAGGCAGCTTTTTTTTTAATGAATGATTTATTAATTTATTTTTTTATTTTCTAATATGATAGCTCTGACAAGAGCTTATCATTAAACGCTAGTTTGTTTGAAGTTTTAATAAATTGGTAGCCCTAAAAAGAGCTAGTTATTCACCTGGAAAGAAAAATATAATGTTACAATGTCTATCCTAAGGATCATTCGTCCGAAATTTCAGACGTCCCCTTCAAGACACTACAAAGATATAATATCTTACAACGTCTATCATAAGGTTCATTCGTCCGAAATTTCAGATGTCCCCTTCAAGACGTTGCGCGAAATTAAATATAAAATTTAATTTCTTATGTCTATCGTAAGGATAATTAGTCTGAAATTTCAGACGTCCCCTTTAAGACACTGCAAAAATATAATATACAACAATGTCTATCCTAAGGATCATTCGTCCGAAATTCAGACGTCCCCTTCAAGAGTTTGCGTGAAATTAAATATAAAATTTAATTTCTTATGTTTATCCTAAGGATCATTTGTCCGAAATTTTCAGACGTTCCCTTCAAGACATTCGAATTTTCTCCTAGTGCTGTTACAATCTAATAAGATTGTCTGGTATTCCAGACAACTGTTCGGCGTGACAGCCTCGAAGAAAGTAGAAGTATGCCTTAGGAAAACTTCGTCTCTAGCTAAAAAGTGAGAGGTTCAGTCCGAGCACTTCGCCAATGACTGAAAAGTCAGAGGCTCGGTGCGCGGTCCAAGGCACACTGCGAGAAATTATGCGCGAGAGCCTAGCTTTATAGCTTCTCGCGGAGCGGCCCCGCGCCAATAGTATAGTGTCCCCACCGCCACTTCGCGCATGCGCCACCGCTCTCGCCGCTCTCACGAGTTTGCAGAGTCCCAGCGGCATGATGGCAGCTCTCGCGGCTTGCCGGCATCCCTCACTATCTTGGACATGTGCGGCGGATCTTGGGGCTCTCTCCGCCGCTAAAGGTTCGCGCTTTGTTTATATAAAGCGCTAGCTTTAGCACAATTATTACAGTTAACCATGGATTTCGACATGGACTACATTTTTAACGAGGAGGAACACCGCATCATCGCTGCGCTCTTGGAGGAGCCCGACTTGGCCGGAGTCTTTAACCTCTCGGAACCACCGCCTCCACCACCACCACCACCTCTTGAACCCGTATTCTTATACGACCCGTTAAAATGGGCGTATTTCGAAGTGGAGGAGCCGGTGTTCCGCTGGGCACCAGAGCCGCTGCAGCTCGAACATCAACCCAAGCAACCCCGGAAGGAGCAGCCACAGTAGCCCGGCGAGCAACCCGGGAAGGAGCAGCCACAGCAACCCGGCGAGCAGCCCATGCAACAGGAGCCGCAATCGCTGCAGCAAGAAGAGCAGGAGGACCCGGAGGTGATGGTCTTGGAAGACATCATCGATCTGGTTTCACCTCCGGGTCCGCTCACTTCTCCCGTCTTCCCTTTCAGGAAGAGGAAGGTGAAACGTTGCTGCAGGTGCGCGGCGAAAAAGAAGCTACGCTTCTCATAAGCGTTTTTTTGGTGTGTGCTAAAAAAAATTTTTAAAAATAAAAAAAAATTCAAGTGAAAATTTAAAAAAAATTAAACAATCGCCCCTTTTTAAGGCCACTAAATTGTTTTGACGCATTGAACAATTGTTCAATCTTAATCAAAATTTAATAAAAAAATATATTTTATAACAATCAGCTCTTTTTAGAGCCAATAAAAATTTTAATTTGTAACAAACTTTTCTAGGCCAGGATGATTCTAGGCTAAAATATTTCTACGCCAAAGCATTTCTAGGCCAAGTCATTCTGAGCCAGGTGGCTTAGAACCATCATAGCCTATCTACTAGAGAGAGAGAGAGAGAGTTTCTTTTTTGTTTTTAACAAACGTTTCGCGCAGATAGAGAGAAAGGGTGCCTCTCTATTTCTCGGACTATTTAGTGTAGAAAACCATAAGTCTGATCGGGTATCAATACCGCATAAATAAATAAATAAAACAGATTGATTGATTATTGCATTTTTTTAGAAATGACAGCAGACGAGGACGAAATGATTATTGCAATTACTAAAATCGTTATGTGTTCTATATTATTCTATATAATAGAACACATAATGATTATTATAAAACTAAAGAAAAAATGAAAACATACGAACAGATGGCTACATTCCTGGAAATCAAGTTAAATTCGAAATTATCGCGTATGTATTATAATAAACTGTTACAAATATGAAATACAAAAATTATTTTAGATATTTTAAAAACTGTTAATTTTTTTCATTATTTGAAAAATGCAGTTTCCTGTGATTTCCTACTGATATATTTACATTCATATTGGGCATACCTTTGAAACTTCTAAATTTAATATTATAGAGCTATAAAATATTAGGAAACTTTTTTTTTAGACCTTTTCAAAGCGACTTATTTTTTATTTGGTCTTAGCAAAACAAAAAGTCTGCTAGTTCTTTTTGATATTCTCGGGAAGGGTAATTAAGGTACATATATCGGACTTAAAACGGTATGTTCCCCCCATACAGAGCCCACTATAATTACAGGAAACCATGTCAACCATGAGGAAGATAGGACGAGGGCGGATGGTGCGCGCTCGAAGCGTCCCCGAGGTCGGCCGCGAGGTCCAACCAGGCGGACTACCCCTGCAGTACCCGGACTGGTATTTGGGCCTGCGACCGGGTCGCGGCGTCATCGTGGGAGGTAGGGAGTTCAAGGGCCCCGGCTACAGGGGTTACTTAAGGAGAGGTCGGCACCTTTGCGAAGGGGACACTGTGCCCGGCCTCGCGCCCCTGAGTCGTGTCGTCGAGTCCCGCGGCACACGCGTTGAGTACTCCCTATCGCCCCTACAACGGACTCCGGAGGCCTCAACGGACTCCGGAGGCCTCCACGCCTCCGCGTATCAGCGGACCCAAAACGCCGCTTGGAGGTACTCCGCCTCCCGTCCCGCAACAGGTCGTGGAGCCGAAGACCCCAGCCTTGGCAGCAGCACCCCTTAAGGAGGTATCGGAGACACCCCCACCACCACCAAGGATTTCGCGGCCTTCTCCGATGCGCCCGCCATCAACGCCCACTCAACCTCAAGCGGCCTCGACAGACTCCCAGCAATGCTGGAATTGCGAGGGAAGGGCCACCGATGGAATCAGTGCCCTACCGCCCCCCAAAAGTTCTGCCGCAGTTGTGGCAAGAAGGGTGTCACTTGCGCCAGATCCCCTTGCCCGGAGTGCAAGGCGGGAGGAATTAAGTTGGTTCCATCAAGGAATTCCACGGAAGGAACTTCATGCCCGGAGGTCCGCACACCAGTCCCTTTTATTTACAGGAGCCAGTCCCTTTATTATTTTCAGGAGCCAGAATTTTTTTTTACAGGTGTCAGAAGTTTGGAAAGTAATTAGGGTGTGATTTTCCCCGATGTTTTTCGCGTAATTAAATTCACGAGTGAAGTGGTACTTTGTGACCGCCCGCGCTTTGGAATTTTGTTATTTAGAATTACGCGACGTGAGTTGTTCAATTAGAAAAGATAGAATTAAATTCACTAGAAAAAAGTTCGGGAAACAAAAAGGTCGCAAAGAAGATATAAAATCTGGATTAGTTTTATTAGACAGTAGCCTTTTTTGGAAAAATACTTTTTTTCGGTAAGACAAATTCAGCTTACACCATCGATAAATGCCCTGTCAGCAGCCTCGGACATGAAAGTCGAAGGCCATTTGCGGATTGAAATATGGCTACTATGTACACTTGCCAGCGCTAGTTCCAATGCGAGGTGGCTGAATCAAGCGGGCGGCTACCTAGCGGATATTCGGCGAACTACAGTAACGCGGCGCACGGTTTGAATTTGCACAGAGTGTGCTCGCGTTACAATTTTTTACTTAAAAATAGGCGGTAGAGTGGTTTTCAGAAAAAAATTGATAGACGAGTCATATTTCTAACGAGCTAAAGACAAAGTGAAAAAAAATACTGGGCGTGTTTTTCTTCAAATAGTTATTTTTTTTATTCCATTTTATCTTTATAAAAAAATTAATTTTGAACCAAGGTAAAAGTTAGGCGAGTTTCATGTATTCCATATTACCAATGATGTCAATCACATAGTAAAAATATAGTTTAAATATATAGATATTTCAATAACAGCAACTGCAAAATATGCAAAAAATATTGTTCGGGACAAAGTGTTGCGAAAAAAATAAATACACACAAATGCACTTAGATTTTAGTTACAATATTTTAATGCTTAAATAACATGAAATACAAGCAATTGCTGAAATAGTATTAGACTGAATTTACACACTGATATAAAACCGAGACGACGCGCCACTAAAATTATCAACAAGACAACTAGTGGAGCACGAAGGACGAGCGGAAGGTCAGCGCACGGAGGCTGTACGGGGTATGACTGTTCGTTCTGTTTCTGTTCGGCTCGATAGTTCGGTATGGAGGTGGAAGGGGCAGCCGATGTTGCCCTTCCTCCGAAAAGTTTCCCTTGCAGGTATCTGGTGCGCTCGGGGAAAACCGCGCTGACCCTTTTTTGGCTCTTTTCTCTGAGCGCCATCCGTGGGCCAGACGTTCGTACCGATTGGATCGCTCGGTTCTCGTGTTTTACAATTATTATTTTATGGTTGGATTTTCAAACTTATTTTTGTACAGATGCCTCAATCCTACAGATGCTTAGATAAATAAAATGTTCCTTAAAAAAGAGTTCGAGACGCATGTTCGGTTTTATTGCGGTCTTGCGGATGTGCGCACGCTCAGGTATAATCGGTCGCCGGATCGTGCGTTGCGGTCGGAGAGACTCAAAGCGGCCTCAATGCGGTAAAGAACTCTACCTCTTCTGAAACACACGGAGGCCCACCCAACGTCTTCCACAGCCTTGCCCTCGAGCCTGACGGCCCCAGGTCTGCCTTGCGGCTTTCCTGTGTACGTGGGGACCCGCATATACCATGAAGTAAGCTCCCTCTCGGAGTCCTAATAGTCTCAGGGCGCCCCTTGGGGGCTGCCCCTAACTTGACTACACAGCTACATCGGCTTGCCGATTCGTGCAAGTCGGGCTAGGCCGTGAAGGAACGCTTGCGGCACCAAATGTCCAGAAAAATTCAACTCATTCAAAATTTACCTGCGCTTACGGCACGCTTTAAGCCTTGTCGACCGCTCGCCTAGTTCTATCCGTAACAAATATTTTAGTAGATAAATTTAATAAAGAAATTACTAAAGATTATTTAATCTTACAACGACATCACAGGTTTTTTCACTTAAGTGCGGTAACACGCTGCATTTTGCACTAAGATGACTAAGAAAGAGAAACACATTAGTCAATCTACATAAGAGAAATTATAAATTTTTCTATTGCGCGGGAAATTATAAGAAATACTTTAAAAGAGGGTACCCAAATGAGACAGAAGGCCTAAAATTGATGAAAAATAATTTTTATATTCTCAGTAACACATATTTATAGAAAGTATGAAAAAATGTATTTCAATCTTCTCCAGGTATTAATTTTAACTTAGAGTGTCAGATTTCCCCCCAAAAAACTAGAAAAATACCAAATATTTGATTATCAGTCTGCCCCAAGCAATTAGTAAAAAAATGTACGCAAAAAAAAGGAAAAGGAGAAAATTTTAACATCAGTAACAGTAGCAAATAATTTACAAATTGAAACTAGTGAGGCACATGATACGCTTGCAAACGTTTTCATATTAAAAAAAATGATAGAAAAGCTGTATATTTCAATTAACACGATAATTAGTTCTACCGTAAGTATGATCGACATTGATCAACAGCAAAATATGAATGAGAAATATGTGAAGCTTTAAAAAAGCTGAACTTATTGAATTCGTGTACTTCTAGCGGTATTCGCAAGAAAATACAGATTACTTATGAGATGATATTGAAGTCTTATTAATATAATAAGTTTGAAGGATTGAAAAATCTATTCGGCAAAAATGAGAATGTTAGTATTAAAGTTACGAAAAATAATAAAGTTATTAAAAAAATTTATGATTTTTTGCAAAATAATCACTGAGATATTTAATACACACTCTCTTTTATAACAGAATTTTAATAGTGTTAATCGAAAGATTTGTTAAAAACTAAAAAGTTTTATTGCAATTATTATACGAATTAGTACCATTAAAATAAAATAATTTGTAAAAAATATGTTCTGTAATTTAATGTTTATAAAAAATATTAATTTTATTAATAAATATTGGAATAGAAAAGGTATGTTTTTTATTCCTACTCTTTACCTTACTACCTCATAGAACATTTTGAATAGATTGGGCGACGATCGTAACATTCGTATAATGCGATGTTGACAACTCTACCTAGCAGTCATTCTCTGCTCACTTTTTACGTATAATTTTATTATTTATTAATTTACTGTTAATCTCACAGTCATCTAATGCATATTTTGAAAAAAGGTAAATAATCGTTGAAGATTTTTCTACTAGATTTAAAAATTTCATTCAAATCTTGTCGTTAATTGCTGAAATATCATAATTTGAAAAGCAAAAAAATCCCATTTCGCATCAGAGCCCGTGTTAAATCACAAAAAATTGAAACATTAATTTCTCGCTTCAGAAGCAACTGATCTGTCTAAAATTTGAACTGTACCGTTTTTATATACTAATATACCATTGTTTAAAGTTTTATCTCATTCTTGTCGTTAATAGTTGAATGTATAGAACTACCTTAAAAAAATGGAAAATAGAAGAAGTGGATAAATAAAATGTCAAAGAAAATTTCTCAGATATACTTTTAAAATATCATACCGTATCACAAATAATGTTTTGAAATATTTTATTAATTATATATATTTATACGGATTTGATCGAATAATTTTTTAAGATTGTTTCTAGACATTACAAAATATGTATGTATCATTCAGAACATTTTTAAAAATGAAAAGAATTCAATAATTCTAAAAAACAAACATGAGTTAGTTTATTTCATACAACATAAAGAATTTGTTAGTGAATTAAATAAACGTGTAAAATTACAAAAATTTGAACTATAAAACAGTAATAAGTGTATAATATTACTACCAGAAAATAAAAAATATAAAAGGAGAAGAAATAAATTAAGAGAAAAAGGGAGCGAGAAGTTGAGACAAAGAAAAATCGAAGGAAAGGAAAAGAGTCCATTAATCGCACGACGTGATCTAGGCACTTGGTGAAAATCCCTTTTCTAGAGCAACCTCGCATTTTTCCGCTCCTTTTTTTACTACCAAGAGAACGCTGAAAGAGCATAAGATTTTATATACGCCTCATTGCTTGATATTGGCAATTTATGTTTCTCTCGCGGCGATAAGTGCAACTTTACTTACGTGATTTTTGAGCAATTTAAAAGCTTATTATTTAAGCTAGGCACAACAATTCCTAATATAAAAATACTGCATGCTTTTACTTTAGCGCTATATTACTCATATATATATATATATATATTTTACATTATGTACGTATGTTCAATAAAAACTGTAAATTAATATTGCTATGAAATAATGTTATATATTTAATAACTTAACTATTAATTTTGCATGATAAAAATCAAATAATTGATTGTTGTAATTGAGAGATTTTAGGTTAATGTAAAGAAATTTTTTTAATAGCTTTAAACAAGCTCTTTTATGTTTGGCTAATATTAATCTGTACATGTACGAGACTACAAAAGTTGAATAACACTATCATAATTGAAAAAAAGCTTCCCCTCTGTGATAAAGCAATTCCTGTTTTAATTGAAAAAAGGCATTATATTTTTCACAACTTAAATTTCATTATTTCATTGATTAAACATAATTTTCTAAATTATTACAAACCTTTGGTAAAACTTGTTTTTATGTATTAAAGTGTAATAGTTAATTAAGAGTAATTAACGATAGACATTATTTTCAGTGAACAATGTTACCTTTAATTTTAATATATCTCGTTAAAAAAACTGAAAAATTTGTTTTGTTGAAAAGGTACTCCAATAAAAGAATCATCCTCATACAAGATTTACATCAATACCTGCGTTTGAATATAACAATCCTAAGGTGTGCAGTTATGTTTAAAGTACTTAATTAATTCACAGATTACGAAATTAATTAACGTAAAAAGAACCTGCATCATGATTTTTGAAGAAAAAGCAAATTTATCACTTCTGGCTGTATTTCAAATTCACATTTTCGCGTAATTAATCTCACATCATGAGCCCGACGGTGCGCCGCAAAAATTGCTTTCTTTTTCAACTCGTTACCAGCGTGAAGACACTTCCGAATCAGCAGTAATGAACGTAGGCGCTTTAAACGTACTCCTTTTAACCTTTATTCGCACGTCTTAACCCAAAAAGATAAAGGCCCAGAATTTTTATATGCAAAAATGTCGTCTACTGCAAGAGCATCGGAAATAGTGTTGAAAAATTTGAAAAAGTTTTCGGAACTTGCAAAGACCAAATTACAAGTTCCAAAGAACCTAATATTGCCAGATACGCGAAAATGGTATTCACAAGTAAAAAGCGCCGGCAGGAATTTTGATGCAAGACGTTACATGCGTGAAACTCTAATGACTCATTACAAATTCGGCCTTTATACGGAGGATTTGATCAATGATGATTTACCAGCCGTCATAGAAGCTCTTAACCGATTACCGCGAGATGTTTATGATGCGCGAACTTTCAGGTAAGCGTTCGTTAGTTACTGCATTATCTACGATTATGATATATATTAAATATTTTCAGCTATCATAAACGAAATTTTAAGTAATTGTTAAATCAGTTACATTCTTATTTTATTTATTTAAAATTGTTTAAAAAATGTATTTTATTTTATTTTACTTATTCTATTTTATTTTCATTTATAAATAATCTGATTTATTTTAAAAATTTTAAACATTTAGAATAATGAGAGCGCTTCAACTGGATGCTTTGAAAGTTCACCTTCCTGAAAATGAATGGATACACTACGAAGATGACATAAATGTTTGTTACCTTACGCCGCTTATTATTGAAGTTGAAATAGAGAGACAAGAGAAGCGCGAGTACGGAGTTTTAGATTACGATCTGTATAAAGAATATTGATTATTGCCTATTGTTTTATAATATAATAATATAATGTGCTTGCTATATATATACATGTAAGTAAAAAGTAGCGCGCAGAGTTTTAAATTATTTAAAACGAGGTTTATTAACGGAATGTATTAAAGATATAATTAAAACATCTCAATTAAAAGTAAAATTCAGTCAAGCTATTCATACTATACTTGACTTATTAATTATGACACAACTCTCGGTCGCTCGCGATTCCGCACTAGTACCTACTTAAAATACTTTGAGAAGAAAACTTTAAATTAGTTGTTCAGTAATAACCGTCCTTTTAAATCATTCTTGTATTTTATTTCAGTTAAGTTTCATTATTGCTGATACAACTTTTATTTGCATAAGTAATTTCTAGAATCTGTTTATTATTTGATTATTGTTCCAATATCTTGAATTAGAAAAATTTCAATAAATTATGCTGTAATTATTTTGTAAGATTTTAAAATTATTTCGTATCCTTTAAACTATTTTTTGATGCACAAATTCTTTAATCTTCTCAAGGCACCATTTCCATGTAGATTGGTTTTTGACTCAGAAAACTTAACTAGTAACCTGAAAATTAAAAAGGAGAAATGCAGTCTTCCGTAGAAATGTTCAATTTTTAACAGAAAATTCAATATAGCCGCTCGAAGTTGGAGAAAATTTAATTTTAAGTTTTAATTTAAGATGTAAGATAACATTTTTCTCTTTTACTTTTCATGTTATTTAAGTTTTTTGAGCCAAAAACAAATCGAAGCGGAAATGGTGCTTTGGAAATATATGGGTTAATTGCGAAATTAAATTAAAAATCGGGCTTGCATTGCACGCTTTATAAAAAATTGAATTTTTTTAAATATTCTAATTTTTAAATATTTTAGTAACAAAAATAATAAGTATTTCAATGAAATAAGTTTATGCAATGTTTACCATTCATCCACTAACGTGCGGTGTATAACCATGACAAAATGAGCGATTTTTTTTTAGTAATTAGCAAGAGTAGTATCGACAGAAGCATCTCCAATAAGGAAATGTAGGTGAATGTATCAATCATTGACAATATTTAAACTTTTAAAAAGTATAAAAGTTAAAAAAAATTCGTCGGAGAAGTGTGCCAGGATTAGAAAAATGAAATAGAAAAGTGAAATTCGATAGAGTAAGTATAGAAAAGTTAAAATTTAAAATAAAATTTAGAAGTAAAAATAAAAAAATTCACTTTTTCTATATTCTTTTTTCTTTCTACAAAACAAATTTTAATTTAAATACATAAATTTTCGTGATCCCGTTAGCTTTTTAGGTTACCGATTAATATTTTTCAAACCTTTATACCGGGTCTCTTTAGGTTAAGTTTTGTTAAATTATAAGTAAAAATTTCTAACAAAATAATAGCAAATTATATGAAAAAGTTTTCTTGCAAAAAGACTTATAAGTGTTACATATAAAGATTATTAGCGTATAAGGAAAAATGATCTTTTTTTGAAAGTATACATAGTATATTTTATCACGTGTTTACAGATGATGATTATTATTATATATGAGCTTATTTATTTACAGAATATTTAAATCTTGAAAATTTCGATAAATACTATTTTTTAAAATAACAAATTCTGTAACAATAATATTGCACACTAGAACTAAAAAAATATGTAAATTTTCTTGCCAATTTCAAACAGTGTTTACTTCATTAGTGCCACTCAAAGCGTCCGAGTTCTGTGTAACAATCAAGCAGAATTGATAATCATAACCTCTGAAGGATCCTTCATTGACTTTAATCTACATCAGCAATTACTTCGTATGCATTTCAAATTCATTCAGCAGTAATTTTCAACTAGTCCACGAAATAAAACGCAATTTCTCCTTCTTATTTTTAAACTCGCTGACATTCCAATCCCCGCGATCCGGTGCATTTCCCTATCCATTCGGCACCGTCCCAGAAGTAGTGGCGCACGTCTGTCTTTCCCATCTACACTCGATTTCTCTATTTCTCTTGGGCGCTTATCTCTTTCGGTCGGTCTCGCTGTACTTGCATGTACGTTTAAACGGTATAAGATAGCAATACAGGGATAGGGAGAGAGAGAGAGGGAGAGAGGGATTCTCAGTACTTGGCAGTCTGAAGCGCACCCGGTAGATATGCAAATATTCGTGATTTAACACGGGCTTCGCCCGCAAACGTACATGCATATACGCCCAGGGTACACACGACAGTTCGCTCGGTTTTCAGGTCTCTCTCTCGACGTCTCCCGAGCGTTAAATCCTCGACGCGCATTTCGTCGCCCCATCCTCGTCCTTGTCTCCCGTACTGCGCATGGTCCACTTGCTTCTCTATCTGGACCTCCTGCGCTATCCACGTATCTTTCGCTCGACGAAGCGCCGGGCAATGTTGGTCCGCAAGGTTCACCGTTACTCCAGTTAAGTCCTTCCTCAAATTAGACTTTTCCTACAGGGCGATCAGCGCTAAAATGAATTTTCGCCAATGAGTTCAGTTTTGTATTTCACAATATTATTTAGTCAATTATCTACATTGATAACAAAAATTTATTGCGTTCGTGAAAGGAGGAAAGACTAGGAATTAAGGATGCCTATAAACGATCAAAATCACGACTTTGGCATGATTTTTCGGCACTCGTGGTATAAAATAAAGTTCGACAACGTCGTGAGACTTTTCTCCCTTGCTTTGCTCGAGCGAAAAATGTCTCACGAGATAAATAATCAACTTCCACACCCGTGCCGAAAAGTACTATTTTGTACCGAACACCTTAAATCGATTTTTTAAATAAAGTACTTATTCTTTTAATTAATAGTATATTACGCACCTAGGGAGGTAAAGTATTGTACTCGCCTTCGGCTCGGGTATCAATTTACACGCGCTATGGGTTTGCCATTTTTCCTCGCGTGGAGCGTACACTATTTTTTTGCCTAGCGTGGACGAAAACACAATGTTCCCGATTCGGCGCCGGGAGGGAAAGTAGTACTTTCGGCCCACTAGGCAAAAAAATATATTAAAGTAAGAGTAAAAATCATACACTTTTATGCATCATTCTTTGTGGCCTTCAAAAAAATATATTTCTTTAAAAAGAATTAATAAATACAAAATTAGCCATTTCTTTTAAAAAATGGATGCAAAATCAGCTTTAGAAATAACGAATAAGAAAAATTGCCGTCGAAGACAACAAAGAGAATGGAGAATCTTTCGCGAAGCACGAAAAAAGTGAAGGGAGGAAAGGGGTACGAAGCAGCCAGAAGAAATAGTAGAGAGAATATAGATGCGTTAAAGTTATCGCGTGGAAGAAAGAGGAGGGTAGATACCCACACTTTGCCAACTTATCGATCAGCTTTGATGCTCGCTCGATTTCTTCTTAGCTAAGCAAACTTTTCGCCTTTGCGACAACTGAGTTTCTCAAGTATACTTGTCATTTCAATGGAGAATACAGTTCGAATGCAATTTACTGTACTGTTGTTTTACTTGTACTTGATTTGATTTTGAGAGTTTTTATAACAAACTTGTTCAATACGTACCTTTATTATAAAAATTCTCTTTGAGATTCTCTCGAATATCTCGACGTTTATCAAGGTTGTCGAGATTACCGAACACGCTCGAGTTTATCGAATTAGGAATAAATATAAATAACTCCTTTGAAGCTGTATCGTAAAAGTGGTTAAATTATAAGCTATTAAAACTTAAAATATCTTTTGCAAAAATAAATTTGATACATGTTATATGAATTTACAAATTTCAAAATTCTAGAATTCCGAAATTCCAAATTTTCATGTTTTAGGTATTTCTTGCGTAAATTTCCTTAACTAACAATCGATTTTATTAAGCCTTAAGTCAAAAAATGAAATAATAAAAAGAACTAGCTATTAAAACAATAAAAAAAAATTAAAAATAAAAATGTAATAATAAAGAAACTTTTTATAATTTATTTTTTTCTTTTAAAAGTACAAATTTTTGAGCAGATGTGCCTCATCTTTCGTTTTATTCCATGATCGTGATGCTTTTTACAATACAATATCCTTTCAATACTGCAAATCGTAATACCTAAAATTACACCAAAGGCTAGTAATAAAAATGCGGGAGCAGCTTCGTATATGCTAACAGGATCTATTACGAGTATATCATTTCTACATTCTGGTGTTCGTGCAGCCCATCGTTTCACTAATCTCATTCGAAGACCAGTTTCTCTAATTTTGGCCACTCTAAAATAAACTAAAATCAGTATTTATTCGCTAAAGCAAATGTAAAGAAAAAATTAATCATGTTCGTACCCGACTTTAACTAATTCAACAAATGAACCATTTGAAGCCATAAATATGGATGAGTCAGTTGGTCGTACCAAATACACCATTGTCAATTGGCAAATCTGCTGATTGTCAAATAATCTTTCGATCACTGGGTAAGCGACATTAACGTCTATATGATAAGCAAAGTCACCTTGGAGAATCCGCCTTATGCCCACTGAAGCAGACATGAATTTTTCATTTTCAGGTACTTTGACCCATCGCTTGTAATAAAATTGTTGCGCCTCCCAGTCAGATCTCTAAAGAAACGTATTAAACTTTTGAATTTTTTTAATTAAGTTTACTAAATCGTTATAAATCTTTATAATAAAAATATGTACCTTAATGAAAAAATTAAAGTATAAACTTGGTTCTGCACCAAATTTTAAACTAGTTTTTGCAAGTTCATTTAAAGAATCATTGATTTTTTCCAGTGGTTCACTTAGACGTGCTGATACAACGCTAGCTGAATAATAATTATAAATCAGTAAACTAAAAAGCATAGTCTGCAAAAATGCTATTCGACTAGAAACATGTGTAATTTGAAGATCTGAACCTGAAGTAAAAATTCCAAGATACAATATGTCTATTGTATATCAAAACCATATCATTAAACTATAATTTAAGATTACCTTGTTGACATACACTTCCGATTGTGAATAAAAAAGCTGCAGAGTATCGTTCAAATTTGTCGCTTATATGTTCTGCTACCAAAACCCAAGCAAATACCAACATGGCCGTAATAATTAATACAACCGTCAAGTACCAAGTGGCCGCAGCTAACGGCCTTAGAAAATGGTTAACTTTAATGTGTTTAGATTGTGTAGTACGAAACATAAAACATGTCCTGGAAGATTATTGTTTTTCTTTATAGAAGTTATTAAAATATACAGTTAAAATATGTATTTTATTTGGAGGATACAAAAATGCACGATTTCAAAATTAAAGAAAAATCATTTTATAATATCTATAAAATCTTTACCGAAGAGGCCATGCTGGGATTGGCGTAATTATAGAGAGACGTTCTGGAGTAGGAATACCTGTACTGCCACCTAATTCTGCTGATCTTTCAAGAAGCATTTTAATCATTGGTCCATTTCTATTAGTTGGTTTCCAAACTGTTAATTCTTTCGCTTCAATACTAAAAATATATAAAATCGTAGAAAATCGTCTAAGAAATTCATTAAAATGAAAAGAAAAAGATTGCATTAAAAAAACCAGAACAGTATCTGAACAATTTAATTGTTCGAAACAATTTTTACAAAATTAAGTTCAGAAAACCATAATTTATTATCAATTTTATGTAATAGTTATTATACTGACGTGAAATTAAATAAATCAGCTAAATGAAGCCAAATTGCGTACGTAAACTTCGCCATACTATCATTTTGTTTTGAACTGTAATCTTGAAGATAATCCTCCAACGGCACGTCGTTTGGACGATTCATTACCTACAATTGTTCCATTAGTTTTATTTGATTTTTAAACTTCGTTTACTCTATATTTAAACTTACAAGTCCTGCCATTCGCAAATTCATGCCGTGAAAATTGGATCTTCTTGTAAATTTGGCCTGGGTTAACGTTATGTTAAAACCTCTAACGTTAGTCCAACTACCCAGATATGTTACATTCAAAAGTCCCCCTCTATACTTGCAGTGATTGTATACATCATACATGACGTACTGTCTACCCTCAGTGATAGCGACGACAAGGTCAGTTGATATACTATATTCAGTATCGTTTAACAATTTTGTAGTTTCTTTTAAATCTTTTCCCAAAATTAGCCAGTAATGCTGCTCACCATAAAGTCTAGCCTTTGTGGCCTGAATATAAAACACTTAATTGCTTTTCTAATGTTATTTCATCAAAACTTAAAGCAATTTGCTAAAAATTTTTAAATTAAACAATTGAATGTTAATAATAACATTATTTTTAAGTACCCTGGTAGAAATCTTAAGCAGTTTTTAGCAAATAATTGCTTATTTTCGTCACGCTTTTGAAGCAGAAAATGGCTTCCTATTTAGTGGCCAATTTTATTTATTTTATTTATTTATTTTATTAATCAAACGGGCAATAAGCCCAATTACAAATGGACAAAGATTGTCCAAAACAAAATAATATGACGAGAGAGAGAACCCTCAGCGCAATCGCATGCCGCAATTACAAATAAAACAAAATAATAAAATAATATATCTAATAATAACAATATAATATATGAAAAAGTTCAAGACTTACAACTAAAAAACCTACAGCCTACGCAATGGCTAACAAAATAAAATATTTGAAAATCTCAACTGGTAAACGTACAAGAGAATAAGCCGCCTAATCAAATGTACCTAGCACTAACTAATTTTAAATAAATTAATAAAGGAAGAAATGAATAATAAATAAATTAATTAATTAATTAATTAATTCATTAATAAATTAATTAATTCATAAATTAGTAAATAAGTATTTAAAAAAATAGTTTGAAAAAATAATTACAGAAACATCCCTCATCCCGGAAGTTAAATCTTTTTCTTCTACAGGCAATCCCTTTTCTAGCCTTATAATTGCTGAAAAAGATTATATAAATATTTTAAAGAAGGATTCCTACGTATTAATGGCAAGCGACAATATTATTGAAAGCCTTGTATATAGATATTATCTCCACGTTATTTTTTAAAGTTCAAAGCCGTACAATTCTTTTTCCCTGCATTTCTCCACTTAAGTTTTTTTGTTGAAAATAAAGATCTTTAAGGGATAATGTTTTGTACATTTTTTAGCGTTTTAACAGCGTTTTGTCAGCGGGGAACAACTTGAGGCGTGGGCATCCTTTAGCATTTATATATTTGTATATAAGTTCTATTTTGTACATACGTTCTATTTTGATGTAAGCTATTTATATAAGCTTTATATAAGGTATATTTTTCACACTTGTCTTCTTCTGTAAAAACTTTGCACAAAGCAGGCCAAACAGTTACTCTGCTTAATTTAAATGGCGCAAAACCATCAATGTTTAAAATTAATTCTAATATACCTGTTTCGTGTTAACCTACAAAAATTAACTTTAGCCTTCAGTACTAACCCAACACTGTCTTACGTGACTGCTAAAAGCACAACATTTTACGCATTCGCAAATAAACATCTCTCCCCGTCTAGACTCGCCTGTTCACTAGCAGGTGCTTAGCCAGAAATTAGAATCTAATAATTAACTTAAAAAATTAACTAGTGCTTAATATTTTAATCAGCAGGACTGCTTTATTTTCTACTAGGGTATTAGAACATTATATTAAAGTAAATGAAAGAATACAATTCATATTATAAAAGGCATAGGATACCTAGACCGAAATAAATATTTAGTTATCATGTAATGACTAAAATTTTTGAATAATGTAGTAAACTTAGCTTATGACTTAACTTACTTTATTTAATAATGATATACTATCTGCAGTATCGTAACATCGTATGTCCAAAAAAATTCCTAATTTGTGGTATAATGTATATAAAAATGGCTTAATAGTGAAATTTACATGTAACTTATCTAAAGAGGAAAAAATGTTCGCATTACTGAAATTTTTCATTAAATTTTTATCACCTAAAATCGAAACATATATAGTTGGTAATATAAAGTAAAAGACTTATTTTAACAAATGAATATAAAACATATTTTCACCTTGATCATCATTACACGAAAATCCTACAACATACGGAGCATTTTTATAATTAAAGTAACTTACGATGAAAACATTGTCTTCAGTTGCAAGAGAAAAAGTTATAATTTGCGAAAGTAAAATAATTTTGAGATATATAAGAAGTATAGGCAGTAAAATTTTCATAAATAAATACATAGTCTAAAAATTAGTGTAAAAATGTTTCTTTCACTACATTCTTTTATGCACTGACCTTAAGAATACTGAAGATAATGTGTTGAAGAAAATAAACGGTTTATTGATTATTTAATAGATAATTGATTGCACTTAGTGCAATGTCACTCATTTGCTATGACATATCTAGGTTTAGATCCATGCTAGCATATCGAACGAACAAATAATTATTTGTAATCAAGTATTTTGTCATGCTGATATTATATTTTATAACTAATCAACGTTAAAAAGATTTTTATATTTAACATGACTTAATTTGGTCAAATTTATTAAACAGAATTTTTTACACATTTCTATTAAATCGATTTTATTTTAAACATTTTTATATGATATCTTAAAAATTAAATGATACAAAACTAACGTGTATTAACTGAAATTTCTTTACAAATACTGCTTAAAATAATTTTAAGGGTAACTTTCTGAAAAATAAAAAATAATTGAGCATGTGAATTGATATTTATTATACTTATAAAAATAGAAAAATTTTTATTAAATTATACAAAATTATTTGAATTCGCCCTTCGCTATAAAATTATATTAAAGTTGCTTGAATTTTCAATCCAATTTGTGGCCGAGGTGTTGAATTAAATAAAACTAATTGTTTTATTTACCATAAAACTCCAGCGTTTTGTCGACCTGCATTGCGGACCTCTTCAGGCACTTTTTATTAGCTTTCTTATACATATTGTATGTTTTAGAGAACTATCAAACGTTCTCATTGTAGATTTCAACTGGCAAGTTTTGAAGAGAGTTTAGAAAGTTCAAGTGCTTGGAGAGATCGACAATACCGGTCATAATGTGCCACTAATGTGCCACTTAAGGCGGTTATCGTAATTTTGACAAAAGTTACCATGTTTCTGAAATTTTTTTATAGGTTCATTTTAGTATTCTTTATAACATATTAAATTTTTAAGAGGACTAGCCACACAGAACAAGAGTAATTAATTTGTGAAGTTACTACCTTATACATGGAATCTTATGGAGATGCCGTCATGAAATCCACAATTTCACTTATAAGTTCTACAAAAAATACCCTTGTTTCAAAAAACTGATGTTATTTAGAACTACATTGAGGATGGTATATTTCCAATTGAGAATGGCTAGCCACACTGTCTTTAAGATATTACAATTGAAAGTACGTGTGTCGAACTAGTTTTTCAAACAGGTGCATTACGGAAACTATAACTATATTTATATATCTGGTACGCGCATGCGCCGTACGCGTAAACAGACAGGTGCGGTGATGTGTACGTAAACAGTCATTCCCAAAATTTCTTACAGAATCGGAGAGGTGGGGAGTATAACAAAAGCAGTACTATCAGAGCTATACTTTTCACGTGTAATGTAGCACGATAACCCCCTTAAGTCACATGTATCGTAATATACTGTTGTCAAATTCTTGAAAATTTGACAAAAGTAGTTTTTTTTAGAAAAAAATAACTTACTATTTATAAAGGAACTTTATGAAACTTATGTTAGAAAATATAGAATAAAAATTTTTCTGTATGAAAAGAATTGTTAAAAATTCAATTACCGTCCTTTATTGAGGGAAACAAATTTTTCTACTATAAAAACTATACATGATATGGATATACTTAATATTAAAAATAATAAAGTTGGAGCTACTTCATAAACTGTCACTTTTTCTACAGTTAAAACATCCATACGACATTCTGGTTTCCTTGCCAACCAACGCTTGACAAGCCTATTTCGAATTCCCCTTTCGGTAATTCTAGCAAATCTAAAAACAGATCAACAATAAAAAAAATTATAATGCCTTGAATTTTTAAATAATGCTCTTTTTTCGTACCCAACTTTTATCATTTCCGTGAAAGAACTGTTCAGAGGAACGAAAATAGAAAGCTGCGTTGGACGAACCAAATGTACTTCAGTTAATTGGCAAATTTTTCGATCACCAAAAAAACTTTCAACATATGGATATGCAACTTCTGGGAGAGTATGGTATGCAAAATCTCCATGCATTACTAAAGACATAGCCTCATTAGTTGGCATAAATCTTTTGTTTTCGGGGATTTTCAGCCACGCCTTTGAGTAAAATGATTTGGTTTCCCAATTATTTTGCTACAATTTTTTAAATTAATTTTTAATACGAAATTTCTTAATTAAAAATTTGATTACCAGATTCACAATTATATGTAATATCAGTTTATTTCATCACCTTCAGGTAAAAGTCAAAATATAAAGACTTCTCAGAAGCAAATGTCAAATCGAGTTTTCTTAATTCATTCAGTGAGTCGTTAATTTTTTTAAAAGGATTATTTAAACGGGTAGATACGACACTTGCCATGTAGTAATTATTCAATAAAAGATTAAATACAAAAATATGAAAAATTGCTATTCGTCCGGATAAACGATTGGTTGAAAAGTCAGTACCTTTAAATCATGTATTATACAAAACATTAATAATATTTTAAATTTGTACGACTTACTCAAATGTACTCACTTTGTTGACAAAATGCACTGATATGAACCATAATTGAATTGATATACATTTCTCCAAGTCGTGTTTGCGTAAAAATCGATAATAAAAACATTATATTTATAGATGTTACATTCAATAGTATAAACAAGTACCAAACACCTGGAGCTAAAGGTTCAAAAATTGATTTCAAGTTAATTCGATTATTTGATGTACTGCGAAAGAAGAAGCATGACCTAAAATAATAAATATATACTATAAGTAATAGCGATTTATGAATTTTAAATTTGTTATTTGTAAATTATATACAAATCATTTTACATAGTCTCAACTTGTTGGAAGTTTTTACCATTATATAGCCAATTTTTGGCGAAGTGTTTGTAGATTAGTCAAATTTGGTCAACTATTAATGAAATGGCTAAAAAAATCGTGAAATTTCCCACATAACACATGCGGCTCTGAATTTAATATTCAAAATAATTTGGATACATGTTGCATTTCACCAAAATCAGAAATTCTGATTGCATGTTTCAAAAATTCTGATAATTATATATACGTTAAAAAACGCTGTGTTGAAATTTTATGTTGAATGATTTTGTAGCAAAAACAATTGCTAAAAAAAGTTTTGAAAATTGTCCGTTTGGGGTCTTAACGAGTTAAGTCGAAAATAAATTATGCAGTATGAGCAACCTCCCAAACAACGGGTTGTTCTAAAGTCAAAGTCTAATAAATTATTAAATTTTAGATGTTGAGTATTATTAATAAATTATTAATAAATTTAATTTTGTGATTTGAATATCCAAAATTTAATTTTTCTATTACTATAAGTTTAAAAATCTTCATAATATTTAATAAAATTTACCTAATAAAATTATGCTTTAAAAGAAAACTATTGTAAAATAGTGTCATTTCAATAGCAATAACACTAAATAGCTTTTTATTGTGAGTAGAAGAAACAGTATTAGATCTCGCGATATTACGACAAACATACAAAATCTTCAAAAAGTATCGGACCCCCTGTAATAAATCGGGTGAGGATTGCGGGTGCCAACAAGGCATTAGTGCCAAGATGATGAATTTCTTCTGACGTTCGCTAAAGACAGAGTCGAGAAGCTCTTCCTTCAACAATTTTCTGATTGGAGGTGAAATCCCCTCCAGAGTTTCCTTCTCACTCGCCTCTCGACGTATTTTTTGTTACTCACGAATGTCCCGCTCACCCTCTTCCCCTCTTCGGCAGCCCTGCCTCGAGGGCTTCCCGTGCACGCAAGTGAACTTCGTTCCAGAAGCCGAATCTTCCTATCGCCCTCTGGATGGATATGCCTCCGTCTGAATGTGTGGCCTCACAGCAGACACACCCACCAACGCACAAATAGGCCACCGTCAAAAAAGTGTGAGAAAAAAGGGAAAAATGCCAAAAGTTCGAGAAGAAGAGAAAAATCTAGTTCGACCCTCCTGTCTTTAAAATTTTTTACTTGAGGAATTTTATTTGCTTTTCCATGGCAATAATTCGCGCACTGAGGGATTTTAATGCGCTTACGTAAATAAGGACACTACGCGTTAAGGAGGTAGTATCGTAACTGAGTTTCAAAAAATCGAATTTTTTTTACATATTTCGAAAGTATAATAAATTGATAGTATATTGTAAAAATTTTAGACTGAAATAAGGAAGATTCACGAAGTTACAATACATAGTCGAGCACTGAGAAAAAAATTTAGTTGAGTTAAATGATATTCTAATACTTCAATGATACTGTCATTGATTTAATAGAATCTGTACTGTTAAATACGCACGACTGAATATACTATTAA
>JAWWML010014284.1:0-24628 GCA_035047165.1 Ormyrus rosae | reverse complement strand
TTAATAGTTTTCTCAAAAAAAATTCGCAAACTTGGAGTGAATTTTTGGTCATCTATATAAGAATCCCCCCTTAACGCTTCTCATGCAGGCCTGTTGCTATACACGTAATAATATCTGTACTCGTAATAAACTTGACTGTTTTCGTCGAAAATAAAGATGCATTTTTTTAGAATACAATGTATGGCCACTTTGCACAAGTCTGCACACTTTACAAAAGTCTGCAAGAAATGCAAGAATAAATAAAAATGTGTGTCATGCATCCCTTGGGGCTTGCCGAGTATTATCTGAACAAATCAAGTGCAATTGAAAATATCGGATTAGAAAAGATAAAATATCAGATCAAAGCACGTGGGATTAAAAAAAGTGTGTATCTATAGTAGAACCGTTTTTAAGAATAGGTTCTAAGATTGATTTGAATTAATAAAAAGACAATTCATGTAAGGTTTTTGTTCTGAAAATATTTAAGAATTTATTTTGGTTGCCTTTGCTATTACACATTTTTTACTTTGTTATTGTATAAAGCCTATTTAAAAAAATTATAGCTTTATTTATTGTGAAATTCTTTTAATTACACAATTTTATTTAATTTTGTTAATTGAATGTTAAATTTTTATCAAACAATCTTTATATTACATAAGTTAATAATAATACAATTAATTAATAAAAAAACAAATAATTTCGTTTTTCTGATTCGAAATATTAATGGTTTTTTATTTTTGTAAATTTTTCCTTTTTTCTACTTTTAAATACATTTCTGATATTGGTACTTGAACGAAATAGTCCGTCTCATATTTTACTTTTTTGGGCGTTTTATTACAAACTGTAAACTTGTAGTTTAGAAGCAAATAAAACAAGGCAATCTTAGGTTTTAATATTCCGAGCCGTTTCCCTAAAAATAAAAAAAAAATAATTATTTAATAATGATTATACATTTTTCACGAGAAACATTTAAATCTCGCTTTTAAATTGAATATAAACTTTAGAATAATGTATCTTCACTTTGGTAATTTACCTATACATATTCTAGGCCCTTCACCAAACGGTATGAAAGTAAAAGGATGTCTTTTAGCTTTATTTTCTGGTGAGAATCTCTCAGGGTCAAACTTGTCTGGATCTGGATAAATATCTGAATCCATATGTAAGCCTTTTATTGGGATCAACAATCTCATTCCCTTTGGTATGTGAAGGTGAGAGTTAGGAACGTCGAAATCCTCAACACACATTCTATTTAATAATGGAGCACCCGGATGTTTCCTTAAAGTTTCTGTAAAATAAAAATCGATGAACTCGTATGGACTAATTATTCTAGTCAAACACAAAACACTTGTTTATAAATTTCCAAATGGGTTCTTTTTGGATAACGATGTGAGATTTTAATTAATAAATTAAAAAATAAAAGGAAAGCATTATATTTACCATTGTAGACCATGTCGAGATATTGCATCGCAAAAAGCTTTTCATACGTAAGTCCTCCAGGACTATGAACTACTTCAAGTATTTCTTCGTATAATTTTTCTTGGATCTCTTGCTCATAAGCAAGCTCGAACAGACAGCAACTTATAACTGTACTAGTTGTTTCTTGACCAGCTCCAAAGAAGAAAGCTGCTTGACCAATTGCTTCTGACATCGTTATTTTATCTGCATCTGCTACTATAATTTTTAAATCATTACAAAGGTACAGTAGTTATAAAATATAATTAGAGATTTAAATATAATTAAATAAGATACTAGAAATCTTAAAATATAATTCTTACTTTTATTTGAGGAATTATCATTTGTTTTTGTTCCTAGATCGTCATCATCGTCGACTTTTCCTTGATCCATCAGTTGCATTAGTAAGTTTAAGAAGTCATTTCTTACAATTTTTTCTTTTCTTCGATGCATCACCATGCTTTCAAATAGATTAATAAAAAATTGTTCAACTTGCTTCCTCTTTTTGGGAAGTGGATAATACTTTGTCATTTCTGGAATAAAAAAAGATAAAAGCAGGAAAGTCCTGCCTATGTGATTACTGAGCTTTCCATAACTGTAAAAGTCACTGTCTGTATTGGCCAGGGTGTTAGAATTAAATCCAAATGCTATAGAAAATATACAATCAATGGTAAATCTATAATTAAGAAAACGCATTAAAAACTAAACTGATTACCATACATAAGATTTGACATGAATCTAAAAATCTCTGTCATACCTGGTCGTAATGCCTTTGATTTCAATAACGTCTGTTACTTTTAGAACTTTTTCATAGGCTTTTAGAAGTTCATCGGCAATTTCTTCTATCAATGGGTACATAAGCTTCAATTTGCCAGAAGTAAAAGTTGGCGAAAGCTTTGTTCTAAGTCTTTTCCATTTTTCGTCATACAGTCTGACCAGACTAGTAGATAAAGGATCTTTAAGTTCATTATTAAGTGTGCCACGATTGTAAAAGTTATTGAAATTTTTAACTAGCACAATTTGAATGAGCTCGGGATCGGTGATAACAAGAATAGGTCTCCAAAAGATATATATGCCATGAAAAGGATTCTGCTTGAACTTGTCGTAATTTTCCTTGACGATAAGTCCTGCACACGTATTCTATCAGTTAATTTATTAACAGAAAAAATGTAATTTATAACTAACCATGTGTCGATTTTCCAGAAAAGTACTTGAAAGGCACTTGTCCAAGCGGAATACTCGGTGTTTCATGTGGAACTTTTAGTCGCCCCCACACATTATAAACAAAATATCTGAGATACACATAAATTCCAAAAGCTACTGCTGTGAGCCAGAATAGATTAGAGGAACAGGCACCTCCGATCGCTTCCATGATTGTGATGCAACTGCTGCAAATCTACTTTCAATGAGTTATGTGCACGTGTCATGTACACGTGTAATACGACGATCAAGAATAATTAATTCAGCTCCAATAATCTGCCTGATGTTGGAATGGTACATATAAAATGCTTGAATACAAATTATCAATGTCGTCTATTCGGAATAAGATATTATTAATGTATTTTTTTTTATTACGCAAGTAATGATAAAAATCTTTGTAAAAATTGAGTTTTTTTAATACTAATAATATAGTAGAAATACTTACTTTAAACAAATATATGATGAATTCATTTTCTGCCTATTTATATAGTTGCAAAATAATAGTACTATACTTTATACACTTTATTCTTTTATTTCGTAATAATATTCAAGCTTACTTCTTCAAGTTCTGGATACAACTGATGATCTCACATTATTATCTGAAATAACTCAAGTGACCCCCACTTTTTTACACTTTCCGCAGTCTATAATAAAATCTACGTTTATTTTTTTTATATTTTATTTTTATTGTGTATTGTAAAACATAGAAATTTCGTATTAAAAAATAAAAATTTTGCGATAACACATTATGATCATATTACTTAATTAATCATAATTGAAAGTTTTTTCCTGTTGTCCTGTTTTCTCTAGTTGATACACACGACCGGATTTCTTATCATTAATGTACTGGTTTAACTGAATTGTGATAATTCTATTTGTGTCTTCTAATTCATATCTGTTGTTGACATTACGTTTACATCAATTTATGCAATTCTGAGGAGGAAAATAATACTGTATATTCTGTGTATCTCTGATTCCTCTGATAAATTTTACTTTTTCCTCTTTCTACTGATATTAAAACTATTCAGTAATAAAAGTCGCGCCCACGTTACATTTCGATACAAAGTTCAATATTTGTAAGCAAAGTACAATAACATTCACAATGGTGCTTACGAAAAGTACATGTTTTCACTAGAAAATCCATCTGTATTAAAATATTTAAATCAAAACAATGCTAAGTTCAAGAGATGAGTGTTTATCTGTAGGTTTATACTTGGAAATGCAGCATTTGCAATGCTAAAATGAAATTCAAAACACGCATACTCAAGTCTATATATATATATATATATGTGTAACCTTATTTCCTACTTGTAGTAGCACACTGGACTATTAAATATCAAAGATATAATTATGTTAAACGTTTGCATTCAACTACTTTGCGTGAAGCTCAGCGAATAAAGTACCAATTAAAATCATTTAGAATAACGAACAATGCCACCCACAAAATTGCCACTACCTATTTAGAACTCTTAAAAAAGCTCTTCCATCTCTTTATCCGGATCGATAATTTACAGCATAAAAATCGCCGTCAATTAAGAAACCTCCAGATGACCTTTTCCCTCGCAAAAAGCCTTTTCCAAACATTGATTTAACCGTTCGATCGTTTAATCAAAGAAAAGACTGATAGCTGCAGTCTGCGGTAGCTTTTCGCAACGGCCGGGAGACTTTTTCTGCGTTACGCGGGTCACGTATAAATCGAGCGGCGCTTTGAACGGCACCCACTTCTCTTTCTCTCGCCAAAACTGCGCGCGGCAACGGCGGCGGCTCTTTTCTCTTTTTTTCGCTCTCGCCGGCAGCAGACACGCGACGGCGCGACGCGATATTGCGCAATATTGCTCGTGTCTCGGTACCTTTATCGGATACGAGACCGTTCATGGGCGAGGTTCGCAAGGATACGCACATGATATGTATAATAATTGATCTGCTGCAAGAGAGACCTCGACAATGGAGAGAAAGTTCCGGACTCCGATGCTCGGCGTATTTAGCGACGGGCGCGACGGAGGAGTCGGAGGTATTATATTGTTCTCAAAGTAGAGCGTATATTGTTAATCATGGAAGAGCGGTTGGCAGAACGAGTAAATTAATCGGTGCGCTTTTTTTATGAACGATATTAATGTAATCAGAGTTCGAGAGTTCAAATTTTGAAGCTATTTTTATTGAATACCGATTACAGATTACAGTCACAGTTTGTAAATCAACATTTAATATCAACCCCGCAAAAGACAAACATTTTTCCAAAAAAAAAAAAAACAAATCATCGAGCAGCAGCCTCTCTTATCTTACAACATATAACGGTCCCCGCGTCGTAAATCAAGCGACCTAATTTTTCCATCAAGCCCTTCTCACCCCATAAACCGTCCCTCCCCCACCTTCGCAGCTTGTCGGCGCAACGAAAGCAAATTATTTCTAATGGTTTTCGCCGCATTTTTATTGTCCCATTGTGCTCGGGTGTACGGCGTCGCGCCTACATAACGGCCGCGCCACGACGCGGCCCGCTTTTCGCGCACAGTCACGAAATCACGACTCGCGCGCGCGCGGATACTGCGGGCGACACGCCGCCGGAGGGACCGCGAGGAAGAGCCTAATGTTCCGGGAATCTCGCGGACCGTTGGCCTGCATCGGCCTGCCGCGCGCGAGTCGAGCGAAAAATCTCTCTGGAATTGCTGATGATAATTAGGGGTTATCCGCGCGCGGTGCGCCGTGGACACTCGACGTTTCTCTCGGTGGGTGGAATGCTGTTTTCGAAAAGTGGACGCTTCGCGATGGTGCTGGAAATTTGGGAGGGAGGGAGTAGTATTTGTGGGACAATTAGCTGACGCGTTAATTTTTATCTAATTAGATAATTTATTTCTTTTTGATAATGAAAGAATTTTGTTCTTGAAAGTTCAGATAGCATGGATAATTAATGCGCACATTTATTCAGAGCGATTGACTGATTAATTTAACTGCAAATCATTGAAAAAATCATTCATTTTCCTGATGTTTTTTTTAATAAAAAGCGCAGATTTAAACGAATCACCCGTTTTCATCTGACCAGCGAACTCGAAAAAAAACTGTAATCAATAAACAGAATTAATAACTTTTAGACTTTTTCTCAAAGACCAGTTACAATTTATCAACTAACCTAATGAACATAATATCATTCGCACTCATTACGTCCGAACCTTTTTCCCCTCGAGTATAGCGATATTAATTCGAGTCACGTCGATTACAAAATTATTTACATACCAAGTTCGCATCCCTAAAAAAGCAACAGCAGCAGCAGCAGCGCACGAACCGCGTGTCTCCCCCTATAAATAATCCCACACAAATAAACCGAAAACCGGGAAAAAAATTAATTGAAATAAGCCATAAATTCGATCGCACATATATCTTCTTAAGCTTGGCGCAAAGCAGCGGTGCAGCAGCGGCAGCAGCAGCCCTAATTCCCCTAATGACGTCCATTAATAATGCCGATAACCGGTTGCCGATTGATAACGTCAATTAATAACGCCACTAATCAAACGACAATTGAAAACAAAGTAACGAAACGGCGCATGGAAGCCGGAATCAGGCAGATAGCGAGAAAAGGAAATGGAGAGAGAGAGAGAGAGAGAGAGAGAGAGAGAGAGAGAGGCGACGGGGATAAAACTCGATTCGAACGAGTTATCCCGCGAGTCGAAGTGCAGGGAGAGAGAGGGGCATATTCTCCCTCGTGTATATATGCCGACTGCGGCTTTACGGGCACTGCACGACGCTAAGCGATAAAACCGCTTTTTTCCGGCGTCTTTCTCTCGCTTTTCCCTCACTCCTGCATGCGAGCCGACGCCGCTGCTGCCGCTCGTCCCGGGGATAATTGTGTCAGAGCGCGGGATTCCGAGTTCTTGTCGTCCCCGAGAGCTCTAACGTCCCTTTTTTACTACTGTCCGACGATCGAGTGTCAACAATTCCGTGAATTCGTATAACTGTGAAAATAAATTAAACGAATATTTGACGACTTTTGTATAAATTTTTTTACATCGTCGGCTCAGCTCGGCTTATTCAATAGCCACGATGCATCTCCGTCGCTTTTCAAGCCGAGTTTTTCTTTATTTACTTTAGATCATATTTATCGCTTTATCTCATTTTCCAGGCTTTTTCAGCCTGCATTTACGCGGCTTGGAGCTATGATTACACTACTCATAACTAACACTTTTTATAGCTGTCGTAAAGTTGTTTTATCAATTATCAATGTAAACTCCCATCGCAACTGTCAAGCATATATTATTTTGTACAATAGAGTTATTATTTTCATATTCTCGGGATTGCAATAAAAGTCTTATTCTAAACTATCTTATAATCGGTAGTAATATAAAAAGATAGTAAAATGAAAAATGAGCATTTTAAATTCTTAAAGCTTTTGTTGTCGATATTATTTCTTTTAGTTTATCTAATATTTCAAAAAATATAATCATATTTAACAATTAGCGTTAAACAATTTAAAGCAAAATACTAATTCTCAAACAATTACAATATAGTCAAGTTTCATAATTGTTACATCAGCAAGTTTATGTACATCCTCCTCTGCTAAGATTTTTTTCAAAGAAAAGTGGAACAACCGTAACCAAGGGAAAAACCGAAAACAAACATTCCATCCTCATTAGTATCATTACCGCGGGGAATATCGGGTAATCACGCGAGGAAAAATTTCATCAAACAAAATCGTACGAAAAACTGCGACTAATTAAAGCGGCAATTTGTTCGGCGTTTAGCGTACACATCTAAACGAAAAGGCCCCATTGCGGCCTTTTAAAACGGAACGACGCCGGGGCAAAAAGACGACTCGCGGATATTATTTTCTTACCGCGAATCCATCAGGAGTAATGGCTCGAATTTATAACCATCACGCGAAAACCTTTCACGAAACGTCGGCCCGACACTTCCGACTTTCCTTTTGTTTCCTGGCCTCTGCATATTATAGATATTTACCGATTCCTCCGGCAGACGCGATTAAAACTCGGGAAAATTGCCACTTTTTACGCGTCGTTATAATATAGAATTGAGCGCATTCGAGCGTTGAAAAAGGAAAATGCAATGGGTATTCATCGATTTAGAAAATGTTAATTCAATGGATATATCGTATATGCAACGTTTTGTTGACTCGAAACATTCCGCGGAATAAAAGTCGAAGGTATATAATTATTGTTATTAAAATTCAAAACTAGAAAAATTTAATGCAAGATTTTCGCTTGATTAAAGTTACGTAAGTTTGAAACACCGAATTTATTCAGATTACTTCTAACATGCCCGAGACGTCATTAAAGCGATAAAAATAATTGTCTTCTACATTATAAATAAGAAAGTCTGGTGCATAACCCAGTAGACATAATTTCGATAATAAACGTCGGATGGTTCAATTTTACCTTAATTACCGAAACATTTTACAAAATAATTTTTTAATCCCCCCGATAATCATTTATACTATCACTTTACATAATTTAACAAACTTTCGAGACGCGCGGCCGACTTCCTGCACCGCCGAAACGACCCTTAAAACTCCCGAGCGCCTCGTAAAATATACACGCGCTCCGAGAGACTGATTACGCACTTAATCGCGTGGCGAAATTTCAAGCTGCCGATTAAAAAATCGCCCGCAGTGCACACAATGGACCCCCTCGGCTAACGGTCGCGTCGCAATTACTCCTCTCGAACTGCACAACGAAAACGTACGCAAACAAACGCCGGATCGCGCCCGCATGGATCGCGTCCGCGCGAGGAGAGAAGATTCTTTATATTCCAGCCGCGAGCTGTTACCGTTCTCTCTCCTCCTTTTTTTTCTTCCCCGCGGCAGGGATTTTCCGCGCCGCTGGAACGGAGAGAGAGAGAGAGAGAGACGCGATTTATATTTACGACACGGCGATAACGGCGGCCGCCGCTGCTGCTGCTTTTGAGCGATATTCGATCGAGTTAACGACTGCTAAATTTCCCGGCCACGCGCGAGCGGAGATTTACGGCGCGGATCGATATAATGAAACGAGCGCGCGCCGGCAAAAAGCCGACGGGCCGAGGGAATTCAGTTTGTTTGGAGGACTGTCGAAGGGGATTTCTAGGTGGGTTGCGAAAGAGTTCGTCCGCGGGATGCGCACTGGTTCGCTGCGGGTTTTTATATGCCGCGGTGTTACGAGGATGCTTCTGGTTGATTTTTTAAGCCTTGGGTGCATTATTTCAGATTAATAGGTCAAAGACGTTAATTAGATTAACGAGACATTTTTTTCTCTCTTTTTTAACGTTCCTGAAGATCATTTTTAGCGGACTTTGTCTTGAAAAGTTTTTGACGTCAATTATGCTTTTATTTCCCTGAAAGTTTACTATGTAATATTTCGAAAACAGCGCTTGAAAATTCCAATCATCAGGAAAGTGTCTTAAATTGAGCTTTACCTCCGTTAATTGCTCATTTAACCTTCTAAAATCGATCTAATACGCGACTTAATGAAGCTGAGTAATCCTCGAAAGTTTCGAGGGAATCAAGTGTCCATTAACTCAAGGAATGACGGAAGTTTATTAGTTAATCGAGGCGCGCTAATCTGTGTTGGATAAAGTGCAATAAGCCGAGAGCCGACATAACGAATGTACTTTGCGAAGTCATGTGGCAAACTTCAAACTTTTCACAACTTCCTCATGCGCCGGATTTTCTTCTTTACGAGCGTTTAATCTTTTTTAAGTGTTACTGTATACGTGAAATTAATGCTTGGTTATATTGACGAGCTTCGAATAATAAATATTTCAAAATGACCTAGTTTTGATCGGTCCTTTTTTTATTGAAGAATAAATTGTAAAATTTATGCTCGAATTATTATTCAAGCTCAAATCCTGCGCAGATTTTTACAAAGTCAATTTTACTATTTACCCCTGTCAAAGCATGACCTAATTCTATGTATAAAAAGCTTTTTTAATGCTATAATTATCAACTGTACTCCAAATATATTTATTTTTTAAACTATACAAATATAAGATAGCACAATAAAATCAGCACTTCTCAAACATCAAACCCACTAATCTACCATTTCCCCGAACCAAAACCAACAGAGCCTTGCCACAAATCTTCTCTCGCTCCCCGAGCGTCGGAATCAGATATACCGCAGCCTCTCTCGGCGCGAGCAATAAAGCATCCTAAGAAAGTCATTCTCATTGAAACGTCAATCGGATTAAGGTCCACGCTTATTAGCTCGCGAACCGTCATCGGAGAGCCTTGCATCGGCGAGAGCACCGCCGAAAAGTGGGACGAATCGGACTGGTCTGGCGGATAGGAACGCGGAATCGCGCCGATATATAATTGCCCGGCGCGAGTCATACTTAATGCAATTAACGAGCTGAGCGAGAGGGGAATTCGAGGAGAGCCCCGAGGCGCGCTAATGCACGAAATTGCAAAAACGCGCGCGGCGGCGGCCGCGGCCGCGAGAGTCGAGCCTAACGGCCGGTGATTTAGAAAGATTGCCGACGCGCGCGCAGCGCAGGCAGCCGAGAGAGCGAGAGAGGCGCTTCTGTGTATGACGAGAGATTTACAGCCGAGTTCCGCTCTCCCTCTCTCGCGCGGGGTGAGGGAATGGGACCGATATATGCGTTTTCGCCTTTTTTCAATGGAAATTTACATTTTATCGGGAAAAGCCGCGCCGAGACTTTTCAGGCGATCCCCGCATTTCGGAGCGTCTGTTTCACTTCTCCGCTGTATTAGAAAGCAGTAAAACAGTTCCGCTTTAGGATATATATGTAGATCCTTCCGCGGACGCATCAAAAATGGGTTTCAGCTCGCGCGCGTCCGAAGCCGCGAACTCGCGGCGCGGCTCTCTCAAAAAGTACATAACGAGAAATGTCCGCGCCTCCGCGCGGCTAAAAGCACCGCGCGCGCCGCGCTCGGAAACAATGGATTTACCGCTACATTAGCCTCAAGTGAAAATTCGCGCCTTTTCCAGCGGCTCGGCGCAGGCGCGGCGGCGCTCGTCCGAGAAAAGGCCGAGGCATAAAGGAAGCGCGCGCGCGCACGCACATGCGCATCGCGCGGCCTTGTACAATTAATCGGGATCGACGCTAATTGCTCGAGATCACCGGGTTCTCTCGCGGACTGCTTTCCCGCGCGCGGGCGCGCATTATTTCCATTGTTACGGAAGCTGGTTGTCGCTCGCGGTGTGTCTCCTAACGGGTGAAGGAGATATATCGACGGCGGCGATCGCGGCGCATCCGAGACACGAAAAAGTAGCACTTTCTACGAGTAATTGGCCTGTGTATTATAGGGGGGGAGATACGATCGGAGATTGCCGGGGGTTCGTATATACATATATTTATGCGCGAGCGTCAGGAAGTCGTCGGCAAGAGTTTCCGTTTGATTTAGCGAGAGTTTGGCTTCGAGGCGCTTTGATTTAACGCCACACGGACGCGGGAGAGGATTTTCGCCGAGTTTTTTTTTTCAGTTGTTGTCTAAAAGCGGGAGAGAGAGAAGCGCTCGATCGCATCGGGTAAGAGCCGCTTCAAGGATGAGAGAGTTTTACTGGCGCGAGGAAAGAAGGTTATTCGCGAAAATCTGACCGATGTGGACCTACATAGAAGAAGGCAGGTTTTATACATAAATTTGTTTGATTTGTGGGTCGGGACTTTCAAGTCGAAAAGGAATATCGGATCTGGGATCGAAACGTTTTCTCGGAAGAAAGTTTTTTTAATGCAGGTGTTTTTTTTTTCTTTTTTATACCAATGACCGATTATACATTTTGTCTGAAAGTTCAGTATGACTTTTCTAGAGCAATAAAGGCATTTTCAATGCGGGGTAATGAATAAGTCGTAAAAAACAGAAAATCGGATTTCATCCTGTTTGCATAAAATAGTGGATATTGTAAGTGTAAAAAAGCAGTAAAATCTACTCATATTTCAAGCAGAAATCTGGATTAGTTTTCAAACACATTTTTCTCGCAAAAATATATGATTTTACAAGACTGCACGGAAATGAGTATTATGTTATCTGTATAACAGTAAACAACATTGCAGTTAAAGCGATGGAATTTACACAGTTGCAATCTTATCTATAGAAATTAAATTTTAAGCTACTTATCTGTCAAAATAATCACGATAAAAATACGCCGCGCGAATTTTCAAAAGTTCAGAATTACATTCGAGGCTGACAGCGATTAAATATATTATCGAGATCATTCGAAAATTGACCGATAATTAAGTCACAAAGCCAAGTTTTCGATCGAACTAATTTGAGTTATTGTTATTGCAGCGCATGAAAAACGCATAAATTACAGATATGATTTCCAGGTAGTTTAACGGAACGCGGTATATTTTACTGCATAATCTCGGAGTCTCTCGGAACGAGTGCTCAATAATAAAAAGAGTCAATAAAGTCAGAGAAAACCCGATTTCGCACATCCTGTATACATAAAATAGTGTATTATAAAATGTATGGAAACGGCTGGAATTTGCAAGCGACTTTTCGATTCCGGCACAAGCATTTATATATACTCTTTTAAACTCTGCATTAAATATCATATCGACTCGATGAAAGCTTTCAATGCCGCGTAATGTCCATTCACTGCTTTGCATCAGCCTCCAAGGCAATCAAGGCCGCGTCCATTAGAAACAATCGATTCGCACATAAACATTGTCGAATTCAGCGCCGCTTAACTCCCGAATCGATCCGATCGGCCGATAATACCGCTTTGTAAAACTAGACCGTCAAATCCGCGTCCCCCCGAAACGCACTTATACCTCCTCTTGGAAGGCATTTGCCAGTCCTCCTCGGGCCGGGTGAAATTAGCATCGGCTCGTAAATTAGCATTCCCGCTGAAGCCCGGGAGTAATTGTTACGATTTTAACGAGACTATAAAATATTTTCCGGACGGTAAACCCCGCGCAAAATAATACTCCTCATTATAAAAGCCGCGCGATCCGAAATCCCGGAGAGCGATGCGCTCTCTGCGTATGCATAATTCGAGAGAGAGAGAGAGAGAGAGCCAACACAGCAGAGTGAGCGTCCAGGACAAGGCGAACGCAATTTCCTGCATCGGAGATTTACGGCCCGAAGCCGGCAAGTTGCCGTAAACGCCGAGGCGACTCGCTCGCAACGAGAGCTTCCTGCGCTCCGCGCCGCGCGAAAACCTTTTCGATTCCGGGAGAGAGAGACGGGCCCGCGTGATGTCATCTCGTTAATTAACCTTTTTACGGCGTTTTTACCGCGGCTGGAAAATGAGAGTAGAACGCCGCGGAGGAGGCGAAAGGATATCGTGTACTGCTGGATTTTGATTGAGATGTCGTCATGGGAGTCGAGTGAGATATGGCTTCCGCGAGTTGTGTGCGCACCTTCGATTTTCGTTTCAATGCTACCTTTCACTTTTTACGGCTTTATTATATATACGTTTTATTCTTACGGCTCGATGTAATTCTCTCTGCGTTTAATAAAGCAATTAGCTGAATTTGCCTTTTACGATGTTTAACATTCTCGTAATTTTATTTTACTCTGATCGTTCTGATAAAATTGTACCCAATAATGAGCGTCTAATTGCACCGATTTTCTCGAATAATGCAGCATTAGCCTAATAAATGTTTAATTTTATTTTATTGCAAAAAATTTCTTTTATATACGCCATTCAGACTATTATTTTAAAAAGCTTGGGATTCTATGCCGTCGCGGATAATTGCATTTTTCTTAAAAGCCCGTCATTTATCGGAGGCTTTACGCGAAACAGCTAATTTCACGGTAAAGTCGTAAAGTTCTTTGCCGACGTATTGTTTGCAGAAGCTGCACGACGAATAATTGAACAGGATGCGATTTCTTTTTCTTTCCGTCGCTCTTTAAATTCATAGCTCTGTGCAAACAAGCGAAATGCTCCCTCGCTGGAATCCTCTTAAAAGAAAAGTTGTTAAATCGACGAGACAAACGTATCGACTTCATTTTAGATTGCAAATTTTCTGAATACATCCCGTTTTCATGATTATTAACAAGAAATAACAGTTTTCCGATTTTACAGTCGGCCGATTCGTTTGTAAATGCAGGATTAAAACGAGCATTACCATGAAACTTTTTAGAAAAGTAGCTTTAAAATTACATTAGATTAAGCATTTTGTTAGGCTCGCGAAGGTGTAGCTTTTTCCAGCAGACTAAATACAAGTTTCTAATTAAAGACGTGCAATAACGTAGCTACCCAATTACCTGCAGGCCCATTAATAAATGGTACTTCATTTTATTCGACGGTGCTTAATATCAGAGCACGACGTTTGCATTTATATATATATATATATATATATATATTCTTTGCACAGCCAACTAAATTTTAATCGCGGATTTTTGCGAATTCGAGAATGCCAAGGTCTCGGCAAATGGATAAGCAAAATTATTCGCGTACGGTGAACACCGCCTACGAGAGCAGATATACACCACTGTTCTCGTTCTTTAATCGGCGTATTTGCCACGTGATCGCGGGCAATTATTTTTATAGACTCCGCTTTTCTTTCGTTACTCGCATTCTCGAGGACTGAAACGGGCTTTTGTTCGGCCGGCAAAACGGGGAAAATCGATTACTCGAAAATTTTAAATTGCAGGCTCTTTTTTCCGGCTATTATTTTCTCCCGGAATATTATGGATCGCGGTCGTTTTTCCGCGTTTACCTGAAAATGTCCACTTTTGGCTTCTATCAATTATGTAAACTATTTTTAAAATACCGATTCGCATTACGAAATTTCTATTTTTTGCTTATCAATCGCAACTCGTAACTTTAACGTTCGACGCCAGAAGAGACGCAAAAGTGACGTAAACGCTGGAAATAACTCTATTAAAATGATCTACGACTCCACTCACGCTTCCTTTGATTAAATTTTTCTGAATCTATATTTAGCCAATACGAAGAATGGCGTACGCTTCTATTAAAAATTGAACATATTCCGCGTCCGCGAAACCGCTTCCCGGCATCGTCGCTCTCCGGGCCGGAGAACAGCTCGAGAAATCCGATATCGCGGACGCGGAGAGAAGATCGCGCCCTAATCCGTCTATATAGGACTTTGCGCAGGGCGGCCGATTAAGCGACTCGGCGCAGCGCCGCGTGTCTAATTACCCCCGGAGCGTGGAAGCCGGGCGACTCTATCTTCTCTCTGCGGGCTGTCGTTGAAAAATTGGGGAGCGGCACGGCTCCGCGCCTCGTTGCCCTCGTCGGAGACGCGCTGTCGCGACGGCACCCGATTGACGGATTGCGCCTCGGCGAATTTGTCGAGGCGGGAATTTCTGGAATTTCGGCTGAATCGCCGTTGCGCTGCTCTCTCGGTCGTCCCGCCTTTGGTTTATTATTAATTGAGGAGGCGTTTTCGGGCGGCATTTTGTTCAATTTTCGCTTGCTTATTCTAAACTAAATTTTTTAAAAACTGTCTTGATTTTCTTACGTCATTCTAATTTTCCGGTTCAAAATTCAGTGAAAAAACTTTGAATCTTCCAAATTTGACTACGCGAGCCCTCATTCATCGCCTACGGACAAACGAGAATTACTCCCTGCCTCGTTTAAAAAACAGCAAAACTCCCCGCTCTCACCTGAGCGCCGAGCCTCTCTCCGTCTGCGCATCTCGCTCGGCTTAGGTATTTCGCGGGTCGCGTGTATTTCGGGCGGGCCGCGGTCTGTCGCGGAATGTGCCCTCCCCCCCGGCGCGGATAAAAGGCCGCCGCATAACGGCCGGAGAGAGAGAGAGAGGCTCGCTGACAAGGAGCCTCTCAGCCAAGAATTCGGACACGAGCGCTAATGAGTTTAGACGCGGGCCGCTTTAACTCTTTCGTGTAACTCTCTCTCTCTCTCCTCTCCTTTGATTATATATATATATATATATATACATATATATAAAGTATGCGAGGCCAGGCGCATATCGCCGCTCGTAATATACTCTTGACGGGCGGCCGCTCGCGGCTAATTTAGCGCCGAGAGGAGCTGCACGGATGGGCTTGGCTCGCTTTGGAAAAGGATGAGCTTTTTGGCGAGAAGTGTGTCTCGTCCTGCTTTTTTCGACTTACGACGGAGGGGTTTCACTTTGGCGGAGTAGCAGCTGAACGGCAGTGCGGTCGAGGAGAAGATTTATCGGTAAAGTTAATTGTAGCCTGTCGAGGAAAATTTTTAATTAATCAATTTTTCAGTTCTCAACTGAAAGTAAATAAAAATCAGACGTAGTAATAATATTCCATCGATGCGTAAAAAAGGGACAAGGCCCTCTATAAAATTGCCTCGCGACCAGAGCAACATTACACTCGAGAGAGCCCAATAAAAATCATCCCAATCGATTTAAAAATAATTGCACCGAGCGATCTTGATACAAGTGCCACGAACCGCGGCGCGCGCGCGCGCGTCTCGAACAATGCGAGCAACAAGAAGGGGAGCAAGGCTGCGTGTTTCATTGTCCGCGCGCGCGCGCGGCTCCTCTCGATTGTTCCCGACGCGCGGAGAGAATCGCATTACGGCCGACCTGAAAAAAAATTCGAAGGAAAGTAAATAACGATCGCGCGCGCCGAGAGCCTAATCAGCCGCGTCTGCGCGCGCACTTTCGAGCGTGTAATTCGACGTTACCGCGACGATAATGAGCCGCGAGCGAGAATCTTCGCGCGGGAAAGGCGAAGCGCGGGTTTTCTAACGGCCGAATTTCCGAGGCTCGCGATCGGCTGCCGGATCTGCTAATCGACGAATGATTAGCGCACGATTTCGGAGTAAAAGGCCCCGCGAAATTAAGAGCTGTCGGCGGGCAAATTGCTGGAAAAGGAAATCCGAGAGATGCTCTATTGTCAGAGCGCTTATCGGATGAAATTAAATTGATGCTTTTCTCTAATGTCTCGTGAAATTAGAAAATTTGTTTGTTTTTTTTATCTTATTCGCAGCCTTCGATAATAAATTCTAAATTTCAAGACAACGCAATATTTCCCTCATTACAAAATTGCTCCTTCCGATTCCTAATCTTCCACTCTCGTTACAAAAATCACCTCCCTGCCCAACGACGCGATCAAAGTATCACCTCGCCAAAAGTATGCCGCGCGGCTTTCCAAAGGAGAAAAGTGCCGCTGCGTCCGTCACCCTTGAGAGAAAAGTCGCTCTCTAAACATTCAAATTGGAGTGGATAATCCTCGCGGCGGTGCACGCCGCGCGCGCGTACATCGGGCAATTACGCCCCGAGAGTTTTATTGCCCCCTCGGCGAAGAGCGTCGGTTTCGCCTCGCGAATTCAGTTTCACTTAATTGCCACGGAGATCACGCTTTTTCCCGCGAGATTGTCGTATATCTCATCTTTTATCGACGCTCGCTAAACTAATTTATCCCCGTTGGCCGCGAGCGTTTTTTTAACTTCGGGAAATTGCGGAGTGAGTGATGTCGTTGAACTACATTTCTTGTTTATTGGATTTCAGGTGAGGTGTGATATTAATCTTGCTTCCTAGACAGCGTTTACGGAAAGCCTTTTTTCTATCTCACACTTTTTGCTAATCGTGGTTATTAAGAATATTTTTTTATATAGTAATTGCTTTTTATTGCTTCAAATTACACCTGGAAAACAAGTTCCAATAAAATCGTCATCAGAATCACCAAACAATCACCGTAACAAATGCAATTCTTGAATCATCGCGCGCCGAGCGAACGTTAAACTCTCGAATAGACGATTTATGGTTTTGCTCTGTCGCGCCGATTCTATTTATACATACAGAAATGTATGCGGTATGCCGTTAATTGCAGCGACCCCGTCTGTGAATTACTCATTGCGTCGCGAATCGTCGCTAATTACGCTTGAATCGAGCGGCGAAAGCTTAAATGTTTATCCGCAGAATTCAGGCGACGGATACTTGAACAATGAATTTCGATTTATAATAACAGCAGCATATTTCGATGTCGAATTTTCTAAGAAAAAGTTTTTGTTCGTCAAAACGTTGTTATAATTTATCAGCCGCGAAAAATGAACCATCCCCCAACGAGCACGAATGGACTTTCTTCCAAAAGAAGCCGCATCCCCGCGTAGAATTTCGGCATAAATAAACGGCGGAACAGCTTGCTTTTATTACTCGCATCACTCCTCGTCCCCAGTCCACCGTCCGGGCTAACAATGCAATTTCCAAGACAGCCTCTCCGTCCAGCTCCTTCCGCCGAACATTACAGAGACTATTTGGCGCGTCGACGACTCGGAACGGACTCGCTAAGTCTCTCTCTCTCTCTCTCTTTCCCCCTGCCTGTCGTCCATCGAGTTAGAGAGATTCTCAAATAGAAGATGGAGAAAGCCCTTCTCGAGTGTCCTCCGCGCGCGCATAACTCGCGGCGGGGCTTCGCCCGCTCTTTTTGCCGCTTGTCCATCGCGCTCATTGCTTAAACATTAGTACACGCCTTTATGATGGAAAAGCTGCGTCGCCTGTCTGCCGCACTGAGAGAAGGGCTTTCAAGGTGTATAAATAGGTGGAGGCCTCCCATTAATTGGAGGAGCACGTTTTACGTCGCAATTAGATGTTTTCGGGGTGTATATTTCGAGCGGGCCGTCGTTTTTTATTATTTCATTCCGCCAACTATTTTCAGTGGAGTCGCTTCTCAAAGGACTACCCTTCGCCGCTATAGATTCGAGCGCGAAGATAATTTCGTTCCTCGGCGCCGAAGAGCGCAACAAAACCTCCAAAACAATAAAGCGTAACATCATTGAGCGTAATTGAAGTTAATCGCTTACCCTTCGAAAGAAACCTCTACTAAATCGACTACTTTATTAATATCCCGAAAGTGAAAAAAAACGAAAAAAGCTGCACCGAGCTTAAAGTCCATCTCTCTCTCTCTCTCTCTCTCTCTCTCTCGGGGCACATCTGCAATTCAGCGCGGCCTCGGCTCTCGGCGGAGCATGAGCATTCGAAAAGCAAAGCCCCCGGCACGAATGTGTCTCGCAACAAAGGAAAAGAACGGCGCGCGGGAGAGTCGGTGGGTGGCTGCGGGAGGGAAGAGAAAGAGAAAAGAGGGAAGAGATAAAAGGCGTGCGCGCGTGACGTTGATGTCCGGCGCGTTTCGCGAGGTAGGCAAAAGGCTTTAAGTAGCCGTCGGCCGCTTACGGGATAATCATTGCCCTCTCTCTCTCGCGTGCATGTGCACACACAGGGCCGTGTGTACCGGCGGGCAAGGAGGTTCGAGGAGAGAGGTCGAAGGGAACTATGCAAATTGGCCCGTTTAGTTATCTCTCGAGCGAGGAGGAATACTCCTCTTATTCGAGCTTCCCTCTTGCCTCTTCTTCTTCTTCTTCGCTGGCGGAACTTCTTTTTCCCATTTCTTTTTACGCTGCCGGCTGTTTTCTTCGCGAGGAATTCTCGATTTTAGAGGTGTTTCTGCACGCCGCACGAGAGCTTTTTTTCATTTTCGAGCATAACGCCGCCTCGCTCTCTCGTCTGGCTCGACTGCTGTAAAAAATATTTTTATTTTAACTGTGCGCGTGATTGCTTTTTTCAAAACCATCTGTCGTTGCATCGAAGAATTAAAGGCGTCGTTCAACAAAGGTTCGGGCGTTAGAGACACAAATTTACGCGCTACGAAAAGAGTAAGATAATAAAAAAAAAATTTTCGTTTACTCCTAAAATCGTAAAATTCTTATCCGATACAGTTAATCCTCGCCGACAAGCCTTAAATCCTGCACTTTTACAACCCTACTACTATAACACCTACTAATCGCAAGGCAGCTGTCATTCTATGCTCGAGCCGCCACATCTCAGAGTGTACTACAGGACATAACAGTTACAAACAACGCGAACGAACTGGTCAGTACATAACGCTACAAATCGTTCTCCCGCATCCAGCCTGGCCAAAAAACACGAAAACCAAAACTCTTTCCGCGCACAATCGAAATCCGTTATTTACAAGTGCGCGCGCCGCGATCCGCGCTTATCCGAAGCGAAGCGAGCGCGGCAAAAGTAACAACTTGTCTACAACCCCTCGATTACAGTCGTTGCGCGCGGCCTTTCTCGCGTGATCGCGGCCGATCCCCATTGTTGCCACTCTCGTTCAGGAAGAAGCCAGAGCCTTCGATCCGGACCCGCGTTAAGGCCCTCAACCCCCTCGAGCTCGAGAGCAAAGATTCCGCGCGCCGCTTTAAAACCCGAGAGCTCCGTCTCTGTCCGACGTATTTTTCCCCCGGAATGCCAGAAGAGCGGATTAGAGGCGCACACAATGTACGGCCGCCGGCGGTGGCTATTGAGATTTCGCGAGATTTATGGCGCGCGGAAAAATCGCGAAAATAACACGGTACTTTCTCGATATTGGCCTACTTTCCGCGGGTTAGACCTTGGACTCGCGGCTCGGACTTTTCTGGACCGATTTGGAGGATCGTTAATACGAGGATGAAAATTCGAGGAGCGCTTTTCAATTTGCATGAGAATGCTTTAGAAAGTGAAATTTTGCGCGGCAGCCTTTTTGAATTCAGATTTTTAAGCTATCTTCTGTCGGCGCGAAGTGCCTAATTTTGTTAAATCGTTTACAAATTACAACTTTCTTTTCTATTACCCGTTTATAAATAAGTCATCGTCATTTTTCATTTTTTAAAACAATTTTATTTGCGTGCTCTCGTAAAATGTCTATTTGGAAAACTTTTTAGAAATAATTTCATAAGCCATTGTCCAAGGTGATCTGGTGCAGAGTACGCAATTCCCTTGCCTTACAATCGCCTTAAAAAGCAATACGAGATTTAAAGAGGCCTTAATTTGATGCCGCTACGAACAGCGATTTTGTTTGATCTCATCATCTACCACGATCGCGAGTAACAATGCGCCTCAATACATTCTTTCCAAAGTCAATCGATCCTCGTTCTCCGGAGCGCGTTCCTGAAACATCCGTTTGCCGTTGGCTCGGGCATCAGCATCCCTCGCTCGAATATCGTTCCAGTTCGGTCGTGTGCGGCGCGCGCCGATCCTAACGGTCCAGCTTTCCTGGAAGAAGGTCCCGCCCAGACCTCGCATTTCTCGCCCCGCGCCGATCTTTGTCTGCACGATCCGCTTTCTTCCTCCTCCGCCTCGCCTCTTCCTTTTTTTGCCGGCCGCGGCGCGCACTACTCCGCTCCAGTCCCTCGACTAGCATTTCAAGGTCATTTCAAGGCACGCCGAGAGAACCGATCGCCTCCGTCACTGTCCTCTTTCGGAGGAGGAGAGGATACCTTTCGGAGCGAGCCTCGCGTCGTGCGCCGTTGACACACACTCGTCGTGAGCCGAGCTTTACTTAACGGGCCCGCGTTTTTCGCCAAAGCGAGCCTCGCTGCGAACGACGTATAGTATCAAAGTGGGATGATTTTGCTTGCTTGGATCGCGGTTATCTGGATCCGAGGACGATAACTTTCGGGTCATTCTGGTGATATATCTTTTGATTTTCACTAATGAATCTTCAGATAAATATTCTGCCTGCAGATTTAATTTAATTATCAGACCAGTTTATTAAATGTCGATGGATAATAACAGAGAGATTAAATTCCGAAAAAAATAGTACTGGTTACAAACAAAATTAATTTGCAATTAAATAAAAATTAATCTCGTATGTTTAAAAATATTTTAATGATAAGCTTAATCAAAGTAATGAATGACCATAAGTAGAAGCCGATCAAGTACAGTCAAAAAATACTATACAATGAAGATGATTTATTTGTAGTCATCCACGCCGATAAACAAAATCCTTTAATGAATTAAAGGTTTTGTTCGTTAAATGAAAGGATCATCGAATATATTAATCACGACTCCTATTTTAAAATATATCGCAAACTATTATAAAATATTATTAAAAGCACACCCCAGCCAACACCTCTCCAAACTCACCCCCGGAACAGCTCAACAGTCAAACAATAATCCCCATCAACAACCATAAACACTCGAGCGAAGCTTCGAATGATTTAATAATCCGACTTAAACGCCGCTCTCTTAGCAGCGCCGGTACTCAGCAACGTCGTCTACCCGAGGCACTCTTGCATAGTTTAGGCGCCGCCGCTTTCTCTATTTCGGTCCGACGGTGGAATTCGCGTCGAATTCTATCATCCGCAGAGTGCCGGCCCTCGGGAAGCTCTTCCTCGAGAGCGAGCGAGAGAGAGGAACGAGCGCAGAAAAGGATCGGCCACCGTGCAAGTCTCGATTTATATGGTTCCTCTTCTATTTTCGCTGCCGCCTCTCGGCCGACTGAAGGCAAATGCCGAGTTTATGTTGGTTTATAGAAAATTAGACGCAAAGCGGATAAGAAGAGATGGACGGGGACTCGCTCGGAAAGAGGAACGAATTGAAAGTTCAATTTATTTTCTTGGTTAGTAAGGGGACTATTTTTTTATTGCTATTTTAAAATGTTATTAAATCTGCATTGATAATTACATTACATAACAGAAGTCGTATAAATATTAAAATAACCCAGAATATGGAATACTTCCCCGAACTATCAACCAGGCAGCCGAACAACAAATCGACTCAGCACTTAACTTCACAACGATCCTCTCAAATCGTGCGCCCGTAATTTTCGCACTTTATCCCCAAAATCCATTATCCTAAGCGCAAGCCGCCTCCTCTCGCCCTCCTCTGCCCATTAGCCGAGACATCGTCATTGGCATTCAAAGCCCCATTAAGTCGGTCGCGCGCGACTTTTCCCCCCGGTCCTATTTCGAGGCCAATTTACGGATTCCGCGATGGAAAAGCCGCGGGGATCGTTGCGCGCGTCGTCGTCCCTCCTCGTAATCGTAAATCCGTCGTCGAAAAGGCGCCGAGTTATACGAGCGCGAAAGGTGCGCGAGCATATTGTGCGGCCCGCTTTTAATCATCGCGCCGAGATCTCGCGCGCTCGCAAGCTCGAGACGGAATTTGCGAGTCGCCGCCGAGTATTACGACGGGGATCCGAGGTTTTGGCTTGTTTGGGTTATGTGCACTTTGTGCTAACGCTAAGGAGGGTTTTAATGCGAATTTGAGCGTTGAGGTGAATTGTGGCTGCGTTTGGCAGTAAATTTTGTGAGTTACGGTTGCAAGCATACTGGCCTATTCTATTATGTACTAATGGAGCTGTCATAATTTATTGGAGTTATTTAAAAGACTATTGAAAATTGGGATATTTTGGTAGTTAAAGTTAAAGAAACAGGAATACTTAATTTAGAATAATTTCGCGTAGCAAATAATTAAATTTTCATTTGGTTAATTAATTAATTACATGGATGTTTTTGACAGAAAAATTTGATATTTTACATAAGAAATTTGTGGAGATTAATACATTAACTTTAATTAAACACGAAGTTGAAAGTGACATAGGAGAAAGAGGAAATTCGCAGGTTGTTTAGAAAGCTGCGGTAAAAGAGAGCAGGTATAAGTAACTTTCGCGGTAAATTCGCAATATCTCTCGTCACTTCGGCGACTTGCATAATCATGCGACAATTCTAAACGCTGATTAATCCGTTGGAATTTCATTTACTGAACAAGTTCACGATATATGATCTAGAAAAATTTCGGAAAAGCTAACTATGGGCGCCAACTTTCTTAGTAACTATTCGTGTACAAGAAAATAAAGCCATGTTTACATATACTTTCAGTTAATTTTAATTCGATATGCAATTCAGCAGCGTAGCGTAAAGTAACATTATAATTGAAAACATGGATTAAATAAAAATTAAATTCTTAACGAATTAGTATCATGAAATCTGTCAGTTTCTAAATATTAAATCGATAATGTAAATTCTATTTCTTCGAATCCTTTGTGCATTTGATACGTTTATTCCAAGTCCTTGTATATCCTTTTTAAAAAAAGTAATTTTTAAAGTTGTGCAAACTTTTCAAGTTGGGAATTCGACTAAAACGTATTTACTTTAAGATTGCATTGCAGTTTTCATGGGAACAGATAAAATCCCAACTGCCAAATTCAAAACGCCTTCAGATAGCAATATTATACGCTGAACGAAGGAAACTACATTCCGAAACGCGAGCACTGAGCTCGTACTGCCGCGGCGAAAAAGAGCGTCGCCCTCGAGAGCATCGAAATTAGCTCTCTCGCGAGGCACTTGACGGCGCAATTTCGAGTTGGCTCGGGCATAGCGCTTTAAGGATGCGGCAGCGACGTCGCGGTGCCGAGGACGATTAGGCGCCGCCGAGTGGGCGCCTCTCTCGAACGCGGCGAGACTCTGCGGGCCGATGCTTTTTCCAAGCCGAGATTGACGACTCTATTCGCGTTTATTTTCGTGGGGCTCCGGAGGCTGGCGTAGGAAGTCAGCTGGATTTAGTGTCGAGGATTTAAGTGATTGCTCAGAGTCCAAGTTTTTATTGGTCAGAGTTAAAAATGCCTGAGAGTATTTTAATATGCAGAGCGAGATTCATTCAAAAGTCTTGTAAATGTTTTTCTTGTAACTATAGTTACTTGAACAGTTCACCTTAAAGAAAAGCCTTTGAGTCAAAATATATCTATAATATAATATTTATATAAATATAAATATGAAAGCTTCTAAATATCAGAATCCATCGATATCCTAACCAAAGTAAACACTAAAGGGCTTGTTGATCGGCTTGATTTGATAAGGCCACATTAGACTACATGTCGATAGACTATTAATAAAGCATGCAATCAGTTGAGTATCAAGCTTCAAAAAATAGATAGGTAGTTCCTTGACGAAGTTCATGCCTCAGTTGTAAAGACTCCATAAAAATCAATTAAAGGAGCGAATATTCATGATTAACCAATCACCAACCAATCAAGAAACCAACCAGGGAGCATAATTTTCTAAAATCCACATTTCTACTTTAACAGTAATCCTTCATTCTTATTGGTGGACTCGGATTGGCCAATTCGGAATGGTCGCCCTTGATTGGCCGATGCAATCAACCGGTAAGCCACGCCCCCTTCGAGCGGGTATAAAAGCGCCCGTCAGTCAACTTTCGGTCAGTTGAGCAGTTGCTCTGAGAGAGTGAAGGGCAAGTAGCCAAGATGGATCTCTTCAGAAGAGTTCTGTCTATGCTCGGCGTTTACAACCCAGGCATCAACTTCATCAAAGAACTGCCTATCGAAATATCACAGATGATATTTTCGAAATTGGACACTCAATCA
>JAWWML010014253.1:0-24681 GCA_035047165.1 Ormyrus rosae | reverse complement strand
TTGTTAATAATATTTAACAAAAAGCTCTTTTCCGATTTTAGTGCTTGTGAATCGATAGGAAATACTTAAATGAATAAAATGAGCCTAATTGAACGTACAATAAATAAAAATTAAAACCTTGGCACTTTTGGAAGCGATATTCAAGAAAACCTCTTTAAGAGCCTGTCTACAAAACGTACCGTGCGCCGTGCGCCGTGCGTTATGCCACTGATTCTAAGTCGTGATTCGTCAAATCTTGGTCAAATAAACAAAATTAATCAATCGCAGCTCTCATAAAACGGCACAGAGCACGACGCTCTAGACGCGACCCTTTTTGTAGTTAGCCTGTTAGCTAGAAAAAATTTATAATAGCAGGTTATAAAAATGGATATACCAGAAGAAATACGTCGCCTAAGGGAAGATATAATGACAATAAAAGAGGTTAATATACTATAATGTTAAGTGAAAAAATACACTTCTTAATTATATTTTCTACGTAGGTACTGGATGACCGTTTAAATAATGATACTTATGATAAAAATTTTTATATGAATGAAGAGCAAAAACTGAAATCATTTTTAGATGGTAATGTAAGTAACATTTCAACAAAACAAAATAAAAATAATCAGTCATGGCTTTACAATATATGGAGAAACTTGTTTTTAAAGAAGAAGAATAAAAACGATTCATAGAAATTTTATTTTTGAAAATCCACAATCATTATTACAAGCAAGAGTTTTTCTTGAATTGCATCAAGAATGTAATGTCTTCAATTTTTAAAATATCCTTATCCAAAATAAACGAATAATTCTGAAATGAATTACTAATTGTTTATTAATCCAAATATAATTAAAATAGTTTAGAAATCGATTTGTTATAATACAAAATGTCTTTTATTATATTTAATTTTTTTATTCTTTATATGTATATATAGTACAATTTACAAATTGGCAGTGAATCACATAATTTTTTTATATCTCCGTCTTTTGAAAATCTAATTCTAAACTGTAACAAAGTTTCGTCAAGATTGAAACGCAGTTTAAACTAATATGATTGCATGAGAGCTTCGATGCACGAATCCGAATCGACTTAATTGCATTAATTATTGAAAGCTATCGTTGGATTTGAATTCTGCGAATATTTATTCATAGCTTGAAGATGTATTAGAAGCATGTCTTCCGGATTGCCAATCGAGATGAAGATCCAACCCAATACAACGAGAGCATTTTTCGAAAAAGTCATTCTTTGCCACGTTTTGAGCTCGTCTACTTCGATACCACTACTGTTATGTGTGTCCTGTTACAAGAAAATTAATTGAACTCAAAAATTACAATTTTTTCGAAAAAACGGTTTCAAGATTTACTTTATAAAGATGTTTGAAAAAGTTGTTAGTAGATTACGCCTTTGAAATTCGGGGATTCCGAAAATGTGAGCAGAACGATATATCATGGGATAGACGTAAACAATTATGATGATAACATTGGTTAATTTGTTAATTAGTTCTAAAGATATTAATTGCTAAAAAGTAATGAATTTCAATTTTAACAGTACATGTACATCCATTAAGAATGTACGTACGGCTATGTACGTTCATTAAAAATATAAATATGCATTTAATATTGAAAATCTTCAATTATATTAACACCATACACCTTCGGAATTAATGATCAAATTAAAAAACGTTATTATGTTTGTTCAGGATATTGCTCTGTATCCATAATGATATACATTTTCGTGCACATTTTCGGAAAATCCTCTATATATATTACTAAAAGAAATTAATATTTCGAAAGTGTAAATTATTTTTTGAGAATACCAATCAATTTTACATTTATTAATACTTACATTAAAGTCGTTTATGAAGTAATAAGTAATATTGCTAGAGTTGTAGTAAAGTAGAGCTAATTTATCGTCTACTTTTGAAGTTGCTTGGTGTAATGAAAATGCTGCTATATACAGCGGAATCACTAAAATTGATTTAAATTGATATTTATATATATTTCGAAAATGTTCGCCTCCTATGTGACCTAAATCAAATCTGAAAAAATAATAAAATTTCATTTTAACCTTTAAAAGTGCATTATGTACTTTGAATGAAATTCATATATTTACTTATCAAAAGTTGCAATAAGACACACAGCAATACAAAATGAAAAAACGCTTGTATAAATTTCAGATAATGCTGAATAGTTGTTGATAAATTCCTCAGAATTGTCAAAGTACGTCTCCATCTAAAAAAAAAAAAATCTTTTTTAAGATGTTTGATTAAGTAAGATTAACTATTTACGATGAAAGCTCTTGCTGTTATCTTAACTCTTCATAGTAATTGAATTTCGTAGAATATCGGGAAGTACTTACATTTTCAAAAATTTATATTTCAAGATAAAAGATTATACAAATGAACATGGAAAAAAGTTTTTAATTTTATTTTCATATTATTATTCGAATCTTATTAATAAAATTATATGGTTTTCGAGTATTGTTCATAACAATTTTTTTTATCTAATTTTCATGTAATGTACAAAAATATCTGAACTAATTTCAATAATTTTAAGACCAAGTTACCAGTATAAGATGTAGCAGCGCTATTCCTCCAAGCAAACCCTGAAAAATCAAGCCTATAGAGTGCCAGATTTTTTGAAAAACAATTGCTACTCTTATCGGTTTTGTATTCAGTGATGAATTTGTCAACGCTCCAGAGGTCCGTCGCAAATGCTTTCCATTGCCGCCGATTTTCATGGCGCTGAAGCCGTTTCTGCCTTGCACGTAGATGGTATCGGACGTAAGCTCAGGTAGAGGTACCGGATCCTCGTATTTAGTGCGATTTTCCTGAGCTTTCTTCAGAATTTCTGTGATGGGAAGTTCTAAAGGTTTATCTGAAAATTATGGTTTTATTAAATGTTTTTTCTCTTTGATTATATTTTGCAAAAATTAATTATAATTAATAAAACTTACTTTCGGCATGGCGTCTTTTCTTCTTACTTTTAGCGCTGTCTTTTTTTGACAAATCCTTTTCGCCTATACTTTCGTGCGAATGACTACCGTTTTTATTTTTTGATTTCTGTTTTCTACTCTTGTGATCAAAAATATCCTCTTCTTTATCTCCGTATATATCATCGGATAATATTTCTTCGACACTTTCCCTTGAGCCAGATTTAATTTTCTTTTTCTTTGCAAGTCTACTCGGATGATTTACATCGGAAAAATAATCTTCTGTGTCGTCGTCAGTTCTTTTTATTCGTTTAGAAGAACTTGAATTGGATGCATGCTTTTTCTAAAAAGTTGATAAACTTATATAATTTAATAGTTTTAAAAAAACGTACACAGTGTAAAATGCCATTTTATACAGCAAATACAATATGAAAATGTATCTTAAGCATGGTGTATCGAAAAATATCGTTGGATGCACGTGCCAAAAATTGACTCGCTTCCCTCGAGCGAAAAACTCACGCTCGTCCGAAAATCAACTTTAAAGTAAGAATATTATTTAGTAAAATTATTATACATATGTACCTTGAAAGATTTATACGAGGGATTAGAGTCTTCAGCAAAACTTTGACTTGATAGATCTTCAATGTCATTCGATTCGCTTTCAGGTTTTCGGGACACTTGCGTTTTACGCTGGTCTCGTGATGATTTTTTCGATTGCATCTACTATTTATTTAATTAACATTTAACTTCAATAATTAAATTGCATGTTAAAAATATTTAATATAATAAATGAATTTGTAAAATATTTAATTTTTTACATAAATAACAATAACTATATTTCAAAGTATTTCTAATTTATCATAATGCATTTAACCGGTTATTTAAAATACTTATGAGTAAGTGAATAAAGGTTAGAAAAATTCTAGTCAAAAAAATCACGTTTCTAAATTCGTGCATTTATATATTAACAACAAATGTCAACAAATGAATGATTATTATTGTAAACAATAATTTTAAACATAAAAATTCTGAATTATAGTACTTTTAATTAAGAGTTTTAAGTTTTTGAATAATATATTCGACGAATATTGAAAGAATATAATCAAAATATCACTACTTACGTGTAATACGTGTTTAATCTAATATGTAATTAGTTAACTAGGATGAACTGACAGGGTAAGTGCATTGCACCGCGTGCGCGTTGTGTCCTAAGTACGACTGCGTCCTTAGCAACGCGTCGGGAGCCTTTGTTGTGATGAACGTCCTAATCTAGTTCAATAAAAATTCGTGTCTAGCAACGAGAAAGAAGCTACCTACTGTCATCTGCGAACACGCGGGAAGTATGAAAAAGGATTTGTTTTGTATTCAAAGATAAATTAAAAGAATTATAACAAAAAATCAATAAATGAAGCTAATTTTTTAACGACATATAGTTTTTAAATAAACCCTTTACAATTATTGTTATGATTTTTAAAAAGATTAAACATTTAATAATAAATCTTACAAAAGAAGCAAACAATAATAATAATTGGAGAAGTCTAACTGAATTATGTATATTACCCGTTGTATTAATTAGTAATAATTGATATGGGCACTTTAGATTCCAGAATTAAATTAACCACACGTCATTGGAGGACGCTACAGGATATAAGCGAAGGGACCCTGACGATCGTCGAGCTGAAGACCTGGCAAAGGATCACGTCGTCAAAGGGTTCATTTGCCGTGTTAAATTGCATCTTCGCCTGTATGTCGGAAATTGCAAGGACATCCTCTAGGCGCATCTCGAAGCAATGAACAAGTATGCGGAGAACGTGAATCCGTCGATTATTAAGCATTTGTTAATCAATTTTTACCGCTAATTATAATAAAGTAACTTGCGTCACTTGTTAGTGACTTGTTATAATGTCTAATCATGAATAATTAAAAGACATATTTAAAACACAAATATAAGAATTAAGAAAATATTATAAAAATATCGAGAAAAGTGTTTGAATACAATGAACCGACGTTTGCAATTTATTAAAAATATTAAAAAATTGATATTTTAGTAATAATTCAATTTTATATTTAAATATCGTAAATTAAAACTCAAAACTGTTAAAAGTTTGAAAATGAGTTCCTTATTTCGATGATTTAAAAAAAATACTGTTTTGTTAAATGGAACTGTATAATGAAGCATTTTTATTATGAATAGTGAATCTTATATTCATATTTTCACTGAAAATTTTTCACTCATCTTAAAATGTATTCACATGCTTATTTAGGTTAAATTATTTAACATGTATTGCAGGATTTCTTTGTTTAATAATATAAAAAACAAAAATATTAATGTTTCAAACTCTCATCGAATCTGCAAGGTGTTTACTGATAATAATCAATGTTATTTTCATCAAGCGTTCAATTGTAATTAATGTGATTTATGACTAAATGCGTGTAAAGTGCAGTGCTTGCAGTTAACTCAATTTTCTTGTTACAAAATGTAATGCTATTAAAATAAACAAGTAAATGTTTGGACAAGTGATTAATTTAGTTTTTGGTCAAAAATATTATAAAATTTTCAATTAAAATTAAATATTGTAAAAAATTGAATTTCATTGAGATTGATCGGAAGTTTAAATGCACGAGACATCGTGATTTCTATTACGATAATCTTCAATAAAGGTTTAATAGAAAAAAAGTCCCATTTTTTTATTCTTTTATTCATAACAGAATAGCAATTGATATGTACAATATTTATAAGATTGTCTAAGTACTAAATACATAACTATATATTTTATATATTTTTATATGTATATATAATATATGTAATAATAATTGAATGAATAGTTATAATATCAATAGTAATTAAAATAATAACAAAATAATAGTAAAATAGGTATCGGTCTTCGTTTTTATGATTTCAAGCACGCTGTTTTATTTTCAGCGAAATTCATCTCATAATTTTAAAAACTCCTCAGAAAACATACTTTATTCAACAATAATTAACGACGTAAAAGGTGACAAATTTATATCACGAATACATTTATAAGGCGTGCTTAGTCTTTGCAGTGCTAAAAGACATGGTGTGTGTTTTAGTTCAAATAAATACTGATATAAAGGAGGTTATCGATTTCGTCACGCAGACATCGCTAAACTTTACTTGTTGAATCGTCGATCGCAACTATTTACACGGGCTAAAATTATTATTTTCTCCGCTTATCGTTTATCAAGGCACTGTATACAGTTCTCTAATAGCCAAATATGCTATTTATTTACTCTTTTTTATAGTTTTTTCCTTTTTCACATTTTAATAACATTTTTCGTTATTTTGCCATAAACATTTTTACACGTATATTACACGAACTATTTTTATAAAAATTTTATGATATTTATACCATGTACATGATTGGTTCGGTCCATTTATAGCGCGAAATGAATAAATAATCATTTAAATAAATTTTCGTAAATTGCTGGTAAAATACCTTTCGAAAGTAAATCAGACATTCAGTCCATTTTTACGCCAAATTAACGAAATATGTGGAACTGTGAAAAGTGTAGCTCGGCATTGGTGCCTATTTTTTTGCAATAGATTCCTAATAGAATCTATTAATATTTTTTTATAAAGTTTACTTTTTCCATTGACTAGTATGGGCCTCTGCGAAAATGCCTTTGGTCATTTTCGCCATTTACATTAAACGCCCGCGCGTCGTCAGTGTTTACAGTATTTCATTTTTGTTATCGTTATTTTCTCAGTTTGATTCTTTCGATAATTATAAGCTTATATAAAAAATGTCGCGTCAAAGTTAAAAAAAAAGCTCACTTCTTTCGTTTTAATAGAAATAAAAACTCTACTTATAAATAAATACACTTGCTTTGCTGTAATAAATAAATTTTTTTTTCTCTTACTTCTTAAGTGTTTTTTTTTGTTGTTTTCAGCTTATAGGTACTTTATATATGACAGTAAAAAGTGCGATGTAAATATATTTATTAGGACTTTTGCGTTTCATTTTTTTTTTTTTTTTTTTTTTAGGAAACATGCATTTTTAGTCGGAGTAGATATAACATTCATTTACGCTTATTATGTAAAATCGGCAGCTTTTAAAAAAATAATGATGTACTTTGTTTAAAATTTTGTCGCAACAACCTAAACAATTGAAAGTTTGCTTCTTCGAAACAACTTTTACTTGGCAGTATCAAGGAAATAAAATAAAGGAAAAATCTCACTAACTCGAGCTTGTTCATTTTTCGCTGCCCGCTCTTAATATTCTAATACAGTATTCAAATAAATTAGTCAAGAGATTCCGTTCTCCAAATGGATTATTCGTATTGATTCATCGAGTAATAAGCTGAATACACAGCGCAAACAAGTCATTTATTCTAGTTTCGTAAAAAGTTTTCTTTTTCTCGTTATTACAAACGTGGCAAAAAATCTAGTCGTACCGATCCGCTTCAGAGAAAACATTTCCAATCCATTAAAACTTTCCTTCGCCTTGGAAATTTAACAATTATTTACATTCAATCTTTGACTTTCAACGCACAGAGAAGAAAATACAATTTCTTTCCAATGAAAATAAACAGAGAGCACATCCAGGTATAAAAAAGCTAATTCGACCCCCAAAAGAAATGCGTCCAGCTTGGTGGTTGGAAATATTTGCCCCTCGCTCGGTACCCTCCCGCTTCCAATCGCATTTGAAGCTGTAAACATCGTCTGATATCGCAGATTCGTGAGTGTAGCAGCGCGAATTTATCGAGTTCCGGTGAATCTCGGTGCCCGGGCGTGAACGGCGATCGGTCGATCGTCGGCCGATCGCCCTCAGAGGGACCGAGATGATTCGCGCTACTACCGGGCGTCCTATCAGGCGGGGTGCTGGGCGTAACGGCACCAAGAGTGCCCGTTGTTGTTCGCCTCGACGTAAAGCAACTCTCAGTCGTCGAAGTCGTGCCTGAGCTTGATGTAGAGGCAGGAGCCGAGGATGATGCCGAAGACCTCGAGGACCGAGAGGCCCAGACCCACCGCGCCGAGGATAATCAGATGGTCCTTGGTCGTCTCCAGGAACTTGTAGATGCAGCCCTGTGGACAATAGATGACGTTCGTTAGGAGGGGCTTATTCCACTGGAGAATCAATTGCGGGGCTCTTATGGATATCGATTTTCTTTTGTAAGTGCATAGGGAGATAGAGTTTATTTTGCAAGAAAGCCAAGGTTTGGCAGAGGGAATGAAAACTGCCAAGAATTACCGTGTATTGAATATTTGATGGATGGTCTCGTTTGCCGCATAAATAGCTTGGCGTTTTACAGCAACTGTCGGGAACGAGGTTTCCGTTTCTCTGCACCTCCTCGCCTTTGAACCATTCGCTTAGCAGCCAATCTTCAAATCTTATAGAACCGCAGCATTTGAACTGAAAAAGTGTAATCGATTTAGAAATTGTTTATTATTAGTGTAAGATAGTAATGTTCGTTAAAAGAAATATATATTTCATGCTTTAAAACAGTTTTCAATGAAAGCGTCATAACTCTGATATTTAGAAAATTCTTTTATCCGCTCAAAAAATTCCGACGTCCCTTCACACTCGAAGAAATCGCGAAGACTCTGCAATATCCGCAAAATCAATTTCGAAACTGGTGCAGCGCGAAAAAAAAAAAATTTGCCTTCCGAAAATCCCCTCGTCTTGCGCGTAAGCGAAATCGCGCGCGGAGATCGTATCAGCTGCAAAAATGTTTCCACTCGAGAGGAGAGGGACGTAAAATCCGCTGAGTCCTCCTCCTTCGAGCTTCCCTTACCCCTATTAGAGAAAAAAAAACGGAGATCGGGCGAGCGGGAGGAGGGACGGAGCTTCCGGGCAGTAAATACGCAGTTGCGAAAATTTTCATGGCGCTGCGTGCTCGCACGCTAATGGCCCGAGGGCGTTCGCTCGCCGGCAGCGCCCGGGATTACGGCGTCGTTCGAGCTCTCATTTAACGCGAGCCTCGATCGCTGTCGCTAGTAAAATGCTGCTCGACGGGCTCGCGGGTCATTAATCTACGGGTCGGCAAACTTTCGGATGGACGTTTTTTAACGACTTCTCGGCGCGAGTAGAATTTTTGAATTAGTAGCTTATGAGTCGGTGCTTGAGCTTCAGTGTTTGAAAGTTAACCCGGCACTCAAGATGTTAAAAGGGAAGCTGATACTCGTATGAACAAACAAAATATATCGTTTACCAATGTATTTAAAGAAACAAATCTGTGCGCTTAACTTTATTGGATTAAAAATTATTCTGAAGATTTTTCCTTGAAGTATTAATGTTTATAAAACTTTAAATAATTAGAATTAGAATTTTAATTCTTACATTTAAATTCTAAAATGTTGAAATTACTTGATTTGGAATGTAAATGATTATAATAGAGATTGGAGTTATGATAATTATTTAAAAGTCAACCTTTAGAACTATCCAAAATTATTATTGAAATATTTAAAAAGAAAAATTGGTTTTGAGTAGATTTAAATGGGATTGTAACACTAGAACCAATAATACTTTGTTTAAATCAATTCCTAAATTTTATTCATTTGTGTTTCCACAATCAAATAGCATCACCTAAATCCTAAAATTAAAACCTAGATGCCCTGAAACAATACTGTTAAGGAACTTGCAATTAAATATGAAATTGATTTTGTCACGCACGATTTCCATTTGGTGCACATGACTGAGCGTGTACATTTCGTGTTAAAAGTATGACACCCATTTCGTATAGCGTCTGTTTTCGAGTTACGGGTCTTTGCATACTTTGCTGAAGTGAGTATTATACGCTTTGCGCTTCGTTGCGCTTTTCGAGGCTTTCACGCGGATACATTCGTTTTTATGTATTGAAAATAGGGTAATGTTATGCGAAAACGGAAATGAAGGATAAAATGACACTGAATTGTTTAAAGGAATAAGAAAAAGATAGCGCTTTTTTACAATCGAGATTATTTAACACAAGCAACCCAAGTAATAACTATAAAAAAAATGTATAATAATCAGTGCATAAAAACATGACAGTCGCATGCAAATTTAATAAATGAATTATTTTGATTGTCTATATAATAAATCGAAAAAAATCAATATAACATAATACGCTCTAAAATAAGGAAATCTTAAAAAATACTTGATTTTTATATCCAATGAAAAGTGAATATTTTTCAAATTTTGTAAAAAAAAACGAATGACATAAGCTTCTACATTAACTTTTTATGATTAGCACAACGTAAATCTTGACTGGCTCTTATGAAAACTATCCCATCTTTATAAAAAAGCAATATAGTTTTTAATAAAAAAAAGTTTTATTCGCACGATAAAGTTTAAGCATAATAAGCACATTTTTTTCACGCAAAATTATTAACAAAAATGGCGCTTATTATACAGAAAACGAACAGAAGAAATATCTATAATTGTTCACAACTGTTTAACCTAAACAAATTTAGTAAAATAAAACTTTCTTCCATCGCAGTGCCGAGCAGCCTTCAGAGCTGCTGCTCGCCAAGGTGCGAAACGACAAAGTCCTCCGAAACGAGAAAACGACGAAAGGCATCCCGAGAAAGTCTGCAACTGGCAGTTGGGCCATTAATAAATTAGCAGTAGCAGAAAGTTCATCCATGAAACGAGGTACATTACGCCGAACAGGCAGAGCGAAGCAGGAGCCTAAGCCGGCGCGCGTAAAAAAAAGGGCCGGAAAAAAGCGACTGTTACCAACTACAAGTCCAAAAGGACGAACACGCCGATGATGGTAGCTATCCCGGCCCCTATCCTTTTTCTTCTCCGTTATTTTCGTTTTTTTTTCGCTCTTTCTAGCCCCAGCAGCCACTTCAAAGAACACCGCACACACATATAGAAGCGGCGACGGCTTGCGCTTCTGGGTGACAAAGTGAGAGGAAAAAAAAATAGAAAGGAGAGAGAAAATGAGAGAAAAAGTAGCGGGGAGAGGCCGCGCGGAGACACACTCGGAGTTTTGAAAGCTCGAAAGAAAGCTGATGGGGGCTCGTTTTTGCATAGACAGGCGGGAAAGAGGCAAAGCATTGGCGGATGACTGTGCGGCAAGATGTATCGCTCGAATAGGGAAAGTCGTGCTGTATAGTCGCGCAAAAAAAAAGCACGAGTAGACTTAGAATTCTGACTGTTTGTTTTACCCAGGCAGAAAAATTAACGTTTCTAATTTATCGTACGTTCTTTTGAAGAACTTTGAATAAGATTATGTCATATGTTAATTTTTTATGTAAGAATTATTTGAATTTTACTTTTCTGGTGATTTAAAATTATCCATGGTATTTACAAAAAAGAGAGAGAGAGAGAGAGAGAGCCGACGTGGCTTACACAGTAAAACGGTGTTAGGAAATTTAAAAAAAAAATAAAGAATTTAAAAAGCACCTTGTAGAACAAACATTCTTTATATCAGTAATGTAAATATAATAATGAAATAGTACTTTCCGACAGTGGAAGTTGATTGAGATAGTTTTCACCCGAGCGAAGCGAGGGAGAAAAGTTTCACGAGGTAAATAATCAACTTAATTAAACACTGGTGTCGAACATTATTTTATACCACAAGCGCCGAAAAATCATGTCCAAGTCGTAATTAGAGTGTAGTTAGTAAAGTATTTTTACGGTTATTTTAATAAAGATGTGTAAATTTCATAAAAATAATAAATTTAACAAGTAGAACATTTTTTCTTTTGCGATATAAAAACACATTGAATTAAATTCAAATTAACAATCAACTAAAATTCTTTTAACGACCGGTTTTAATTGTAAGGAATTTTGAGTATTCAAATATTCAATGCATACCAAATTTTACTTTTCTTGAAAGAAAAGAATCCTTTTTTTATCATAATTTAAAAAATGAATCTTTTACTCATTTTAAATGTAATACGCTTTTCCTAGTTCAATTTTGAATTAAAAAGTTTATTCGCTACTTTTTGTAAGGAAAAACTTATCTTTGGTGTTCCCTATTTGTTCCTTTTACACACACCTTTTCCTTCTTTTATCCTTTTCTTTGTACCATTTTTAAAATTTTCAGACTTTTTATTACGAATAAGGTATGCATTTTTCACAAAGAGTTACATCTATACTATTAAAATCGTAGAATAAAATATAGAAATTTACAAAAGATTTTCTAAAGTTAGTATATATTGAAGTATCTCTCATGCCCAATCCGATAAAAGAGGAGAAGATGGTTTAGCGGTTTGAATATAATAAGATGCCGGATACTCAAAGTTTCTTTCTTCGGTCAGAGCAATACTTTTGCTTCTGGATTTATACTGTTCAAGATGTACGTATTGCAGCAGCCAGGAACATATTTATTCTGATTAAAGATTCCTCGAACAAGATTTTATGTAAAAATCTCAAATTATTTAGATCGAGTAAGTAACTTGAATATTTCACTAATAAAACTGGAAAATCCTTTAAATACAATTTCTAAATTAATCTTTCTTGGCTAGTTTTTCAAAGCGAGCAAGATTTTATATAAAGAAACAAACGTCTTTCAGTAGCACAACGCTATCCCGAAATTTCCTAGAGGCAAATAAAGCTATGCAAACTCGGATCCTTCCAACTCCACCTGCACAGCCAACGAGTAAATAAAACACGGCCTAGTCTACGGGCTCCTTCACCCCGGCGTAAGAGATATAGCCCGATCGCGGAGGCCACGCAGGCGCATACACATGCGGGGGAGCGCACAGAGCCGATATCGCGCTAATGGATGGCAGTCTCCTAGACTTTTATACGCGATTCTGGCGCGATAAGGCGGATGCAGCATCGGGGAAAATCGAGAAGAGACCATTACCGGACCCTGCCAGAGGGGCAGAAGCATCGCGTACCCGCGAGGCGAGCGCCACATACGTTACGTTGTTTCGAGGCCGGCCGGCGGGGGGGAGGAGGAGGCAAGAGGGCTCAAGCTGCACCCGGACTCTTTACTTTGAGAAATTCGCTTCGAGCGACAAAAATATCGCGCCCCGCTGCCGTCCTGCCACCCCGTAACTGCGCGAGAGCTCGCACATTCTGCACAGCCCTGCTCTACTACGTGCTTAGATCGAAGACGGATTTTTAGGGCTTTCCCGAGGCTCTCGTTTTTATCTTGTAATGCGACGAAAAATTTCGATGGCGGATCGAATCCGGGAAGAAGGTATTGATACTGATTTTTTCGCGAAACGCTTTACGTAATTTACTTCGTATCAAATAGGTGAAATGAGATGCGTTAGTAGCAAGATTAATTAAAAAATGCTTCTTTCGATGTCATAAAGACGGAGTCATTTCTTTTTTCTCAGAAACTAATTCATTTATTTTTTGTGTAAATTTAATAAATAATCTTCAAATTTATAAGACGCAGACAAAATTTCGATAATCAATGAAAAAGTTTCGTTAGATTTAAATAATGATAAAATTAAAGATTTTACTTACTTCTTTCTGCATTTGATCGATAGCAGCAGTTTCTCTAGACCTTAGCGAATAAGTTTCGAGGAAAGTGCGATTCAGATTCATCCTGAGCTCTGGTCCCACCTGTTCCTCGTAAAGGCGGGCCAAAGCGCCGACTCCCGCTTCCAGCACGAGGACGCCCATCACGACAAAAATATACTGAGAACAGAACAAGGTAGCAACGTGAATATAAATGTATAGGAATAATTAAGGTCTATAAAATATTTGTTAAATAATTATTGCATCGGAAATCCCAATCGAGAGAATTAATCGAGTAATAAATCGAATCTTTAATTTTACGTAATTTGTGTGCAGCAATACATTTAGAACCATGCAAAACAATTTACATTAGATTTTTTGAAAATCTTTCACTCATAAAATCCATAAATAAACTAAGACATCATAAAACTACAAAAATTGAATTTTATATTCCTATTAAGCTGCAGAAAACATCTTGGCTAAACTTGAACCGCACAGTTTACTATAGTTAATTTTATTTTCTATTGCGACGCCTTTACGATAAAAGATAAGTTTTTATGAAAATTTAAATTTCTGATAAAATTGGTTATTTTAATATCTTTTACAGATATCTACTTTTTAGGTCAAAGTTTCATGGCCAGTCAAACTTAAAAACAATTTTTTAGATAAAAACAACAAACGTATTGCGTGGTAATACTTTTTATTAGACGTTACTATCTAACTTATGGGAGGATTTTAATTTTTGCCATTAATAATGCTTTTTTACGCTTATTGTAAAATGCAGCTTATGGTGCAAAATAAAAAAAAACATATCTTATTTACATCAGGGATAAGGTAAAAATGAAATAAACACGTGTTAAAAAAATATAGTTTAAATATAGTTTAAGTGTATTTTACAACATAGTATTTATTTACAATAATAATTAAATTTTTTTTTATTTTTACGGTACTTTTATTTGTAAAATAAGAAACACTTAAAAATCCTGATATGTTTAAAAATTTGTTCATGAATTTGTTTATTATGTAAATACGTAAATACATTTACACTACATCTTCTTCGCGGTCGGTTGATTCACAATATCCTCTGTGATAAATTTGGACATCTGAAAAACATACAAGAATAAGTTTCTTTTTTCCAAAACTAAACAAATATTATATTGAAAGATTTACGGTCTTCCGAACTCAATAGATAAAAGGGTGAAAGCTCTGCATGATCCGCTATGGGAGTTAATATGGATTAGTTCCCTTGAAATAATATTAATAACATGGGTGTTTCGTTTTAATAAACCATATAGCGCGTTGGGTCGTGATTTGCACACCCTCTGGTTGGTATTCTCCTTTTCCACTTGTAAAAAAAGAGACTATTTCCTTTTCACATTACTTTCATTCATTTTCCACATTATTTACTTTCCACAAGTGCACGAATATCGCTGCGGTGAGTGTTTAGGGAATGGCTGCCTGTGCTCTACTGATGAGTCCACACTGGCATATTATTAATATTATTTCAAGGGAACTCTGCATGTTAAGTCACCAACCTTATAGTTCATCATGCAGAGCTTTTGCCCTTTTATCTATTGAGTTCAGAAGACCGTAAGTCTTTCGATATAAATTTGCCCCGAAGGTTTTTCCTTACTAAACGGAATATTATTGGAATAATTTATCACCTGTTCCGTCACATTCATTTTTGCATTCTAATTTACTTCGGTTGCGGTACGTTTTTCCATCATTACCGCAAACCGGAGAAAAAATTCTTGAAATTTTACAGACACATCGAGATTCTCCTTCCTCACTTGCACTTGTCGTCATAATTGTGCATACCAGAAGCACTGAAAAAGATTTGTTTAAAAATTTCTATAATCATTGCTTGAAGAATAAAATATACGCGATTAAAAGAATTTCATGACTTATCATTAAAGAATTTATTACAAATGAAATACTTACCGCAGAGTGAAATAACAAATGTTTTTTTGAACATTTTTATTATAAATTACACTATTACTTAGGTTTGAAGTAGCACCTTGACTTCCTCAGACTAACAGCTATTGCCAAAAACTGACTTTTATATCTTTGCCTCGCTACAAATACATACATGTACTATAGACGATTATCTATCTCCCACAGTTTTTTTTATTGGAAACAAAAAGCACGTTTCATCTTATCACGTATTGATGTAATAAGTATACGTAAATTGTAGCATAGCTGGACTTCTTATAAACATACAGTTGTTGATATTTATTCTAATTATTTCAATTTCTTAAGAAAAAAATAAGCTTGCTGATAATATTATAAATACGTAAACCCTGACAGAGCCTTTGGTAAAAGAATTTATTCCGTTTAATTTAATTATTTTAACTTCAGATGCGTGGGCAAAAAAATCTACATCTTTAAGTAAATCATTTCACAAGCTGTCGTAAAATTTTAACTCTGATTGCGCAAGACAAGAAATTTCAAGTAAAGACTTTTGTTAAACTTGTAGGGTTAGTGAGAAGTAAAAAAAAAGGGCTTCTACTATGCAGAATAAAAATTTAAAGGTGCCGATAACCCTTTGAAAATGAAAATCGCTATACAGTGACGCAAAATCAAAGTACTGCGTCGTAACCGTTTACGTTAGTGCAGCTTCACGTTATCGGTAGAAAAAGAAGCGTTTTCTATAGATGCGACACTTTATTTTTAAGTTACAATAGAAGTATTCAGTTTTTATGTAGTCGACTGTTTACTTAGCAGTTTTTGTAACTTATGTTTATTGGTGGTAAAAATCTAATCAGTTATTGACTTAATTGTACTAGTTTTATTAATCGGAATTGATCCCCCAAAAAATTCAAAAGAATGGGATAAAATACTTTAATTAAAAAAAAAATGCCCTAACTGAATTTTTAAGAAAAAGTTCAGGCGCTGATCTTTTCAAAACTTTATAAAAGCGCCAATACAGCAACCACATCGCCTCGACGATCTCACGCTCAAACAGTTTAATCGCGGCGCAGTGACGCGCGTCAAGTGTTCGGAAAATACGCGCGCGTGCAAAGCCCGCAAAAGTCGGCCTCCCTGCCTCGTTTGCTCGGCCACAAAAGCCAAAATTTCAAAGCAGTCGGGGCGCGCGAGATGCGAAATTGTTCGAAAACGGGGCAATAAATGGAAGTCGTTCGGGAGGCCACGCAATCGGATTTATAGCCATAATACGCGCTGAACGTGCATGCGACGTACCAACAAAGTCAAGGCTGAACTTTATCAGGGTTGTTGGACAAAATGCTCGGGGACACCGTGTAGCCAACTTCGTGAGGCACCGCGACACCGTGTAGCACCGTGCAATTGCCCAAATGGATAGAATCTTTTCAATATGGCACAATGAGCAACCCCTTCGTGGTGAAAGCTGATGTAACGTGGTTATGCGTAAATTATTAAATCTATAATATTATAATATAAAATAATATAAAATAAAACCAATTGAATACGGTACAATTGATTACGGTATAAAAATCTCCAAAATAAAGAAGAAATGGAATAAAAACTCGCGCATTCAAAATGTGAGATGAAATCCTATAGGTTAAAAAAAATTTTGTCTAAAAATCTTTATTTGTTCCAAAGTTATAGTCAAACAAAGAATAACCGTTAAAATAAATTAAAATTATGTTTGACTATAACTTTGGAACAAATAAAGATTTTTAGACAACATTTTTTTTAATCGATAGGATTTGATCTCACCTTTCAAATGCCGGGAGTTAAAGTACTTTACAATTAACTTTTTAAAAGTTATCAGTGATTAAACAAAAATCGATTTTTTTTAGATTTTCGGTAAAAGAAAAATCAAGCGTTAAACCGAATGGACTTTCTTCATATTTTTATATTAGTAAACATATCCCGAAGTTACAAGGAAATCCGTGACCCAAAAGTGGTGTCCTCTCCTAGTTAGTATTATGTTGTAAATATTTAAAGTTGAAGTATACAATGTTGGATCTAGTTTAGAGTATTTTTGATTTTAGGATATTAATAATACATTTCTTAAATAGTACTTTATGCAACAAGTTCGTAAAATCCTATCTTAGGTTCCTAATTTATAGTTAAACTAAGTTTGGATGTCGGCGAGTCAGACCCTTTATGCCTACAGGCGTACGTCGGTCCGGTATTGTAAGATCCCATGTTAAAATTTTCAAAATTTAAAAACAATTTTTAATTGCAATATTATTATTATTTTTAGCTTTATTTGGGCTTTGTGATATAAAATATAGTTTGAATACCCCAAATATTATACCAAATATGTTGACGCCTCGACACGTTTTCCGGGCCTCTAAAGGTTAATTGTATAAAGAATTATTTGTCGGGCTTGTGTATGTACGTAATTATTGGCAGGATTATCTAAAATCTTTAAATACTCCCCCGGGTTATGTGGTTGTTGGACGTACGTACGACAGGGTGTCCCCGTGCCTCATGAAGTTGGCTACCGAGCATTTTGTCCAACTACCCTAGACTTTATAGTAAAGATAGCGCGATTCAGCGCGGATCATCAGTTAGGTGTGTAGGCAGTCGCAAACGCCGGACTAACTCTGACGTACGCTTGGTTGCCTAGGCGACAGGCGTATTTGGTTATATATTGTCTGCACTACCTTGTCCCTGTGGATAGTTTGCGATGGAGAATTCAATGAGGTGCAGACGATTTAATGATTCTTTTTTCGGAGCGGGAATTCCCGTTTTTATTAATGTTTTTTATAGCGGATGGCAGCATAATTACATACAGTTAATTTGCAGGATGTTAAAAATTTAGCGTTTTATTAAATCAACAAAGATTATTATAGGAATTTGATTAACCTATCTGCTTTGACAAAATTTACATATTTTTGTATAAGCTTTATCCACTTCACTTCATTCAAACTTATTTCATTTTGAACTAGCATAATTTTTCATAGCGTTTCAAAGTGAATCTTGAATTTAATTAATATTTAATTTACTAAATATTTTTAATTTGCTCTAAAACACTTTATAGCTTTTATAAATTCTCCTTATTATATATTTTCAATTATTTAAATTAAATTTCAAAATGTGAGCTTAAAGGAAATTTCTACTTTGAAGAAAATTAAAAGTATAATAATAATTTTATGAAGCGAATAGTTCCTAGAAATATGTAAATTAGTTCTTTTCAGAATTATTTTGATTAAAAAGTAAATATAAATTAAATCATTTTTTTCGGTAGGTTTCGCAAACTTTTTCATAAACTTTTGAAAAAAAAATATGAGGAAAACGAGCTTCTCTTTATGACTGAAATTTTAGGATCGAAGTAAAAGTTACTTAAAATTGAAAATTAACTCGAGGCATCGTTAAAATATTTGTAAATGTCCTTAATAACTCTTCTTAAAATCAGTGAAACGAGAGCGCTTTAGCTCGAGGAGCTTCTCAAACATATACTACCATGTACCATTAATTTAACGTTCCAGTAATGACGAGCTAATCATCTCAACTCCTCTTGCTTTTTTTCGTCGCTTACATAAAAATTGATACATTCGTCGGGGCTCAGTGCTTTAAAGTGGAAAAACTTTTACTGCCGAAGGAGTCGCTCGCGGTATTTACAGCGGCGAACATTTACGAGCGATTGCGCAAAAAAGGAGGCGAGCAACAGCCGAAGGAATACGGGGGTCGCGGCAGCGCAAAAGAAGAGCAAAAACCGGAGGAGGCGCCAGAAAAGAAAAACACGTAGGAAATAAGCGCGAAAAAGTAAAGGAGGAAAAATATAAAGGAAGCTTTTTTAGCTGCTTTGCTGGAGCGCGCGGAAACTCGAAGGAAAAGCAGATCGCATAAATATTCTCGGAAACGTGCAGCCCAGGTACGGAGATTGCCGGGAAGAAGGTGCAACATTAATGTGCATATTCAAGTGTTCGAACCTGATAATGGCTATCGCACGAGAGGGAATGGAAAGAGGAGGGCAATGGAATACAGTAATTCGTATTTTTGCGCCTGACTGGGGCAAATTACGGACTCGATGGGAGGAAAATTGCACGGCGAACGCTTTAAACGAAGTAGAATGATGCAAATGAGAGTTGCACTCTTGCTCTTCCGCGAAAATAACGAATAATATGTATTTCACGAAGATGAATTTCGCAAGAGATATTTATTTATTTCCTATTTTTTGTGCCGTGTATCTTAATTGAAAGGCCTTATTATTTTCAGTGATAAATTCGTGGTAATAAATGAACTGCTTTTAAGCAAATTAAAGTATGACAATAAATTTTTGTTTGATGTATATTTTATAACGTTGAAGCTATTGTAATTTTGATGGAAAAAAATATTGAATAGTTGTAGAAGAATTTTAAAACTTTATTTAGTTTGAATGTACATAATACGCGAAAAAAAATATCTCAGAATAAAATTAACCATTAAAATTTTTAGTAAATACAAATACGTTAATTCTGAGACATTAAATATGATGGATTTTCGTTAAATTGCTTTTAAATGTTGAGACCAAGTTTAATTCGCATCGCTGTTACAATGGAGATAATTCACATTTATGTTTTTACCCGTCTATCGAAAAATATAATCTGAGTAATTACCCTCTACTGAAGGAAACGAAACTTTTTTGCTTCGTTAAGCGATTTCTCTCGTTAAAATCGTCGTATTCCTACTGCTCCTTATAAATTATCGTAATTTGTGTCCTCAACCGTTAAACTCCGTTTTATCGTTCTCTTAACAAGCTTTTTAAATGAACCATATTTTTATGATTACTGTATTAAATACAGCGCCGGCTGCGCAATTAGAATAATTAAAAGTAAAAATACGAAAGAGCTTTCATACCCATTTAATGTATTCCAATTATTCGCGCGGAAAAGTCAATATGACGTATTTTTGGAGCATAAATCAATAATTGAAAACACTTGATTTTCCAATTAAAGAAAAACAAAATCCACTTTCATGCTCCGTTTCGTCTCTAAAAAAAAAACGAATCGGGCCTCGAGAATCTCTCGAATCTCAAACAATAAAACTGGAGCCTTTCGCTCTCGTTGCTCATTACGCCCGGGCATTCTGCCACTAGAAAATTTCCCTGCCTGCTTTCGAATCCGTCACTGGGTGGTCCGAGGCGTTTGCTCTCGGTCGAGGGCACGCTCGATTAATTTTAGCCTATTCGTACGCGCGCCGCGGCCTCCTTCCATCGCACAAAGCCCCGCGCGCGCGTTCTATTATGCGTGCTTGCGCGAGTGCACGGAGAGCGCCGCCAGGAGATATGTAAGGGAGAGTCGGTTGCACCGGTGCGCATATTGATTATATCAGCTTGATGTACCGAAGGAGCGCGCCGAGATCGAGGCGCGTTATATGCGCACGAGGAATTTTGTGACGAGTGCTTTTCCTTCGAGTGCTGAACGTTTTTTTTAGGTTTGTAATGTGGTGAACGGTACTGTGGAGGATTAAGGTTGTTTATTTTATGTTATAGTATGATATGAAATTCAAATGCTTGTTTTTAACTTAAAATTATATATTTAATTATCGAATTGTTTATGGAACAAATTAACTTTTTTTGGCTTCATAAACATCAAATGATACCGAAAGTGCTGACAAGGGTTTCTGCATTATGATGTAATTGTTAACCTTAGTAAAACTCCATATATACGTGTGCGCGTGAAGTTTCGTCAATTGATGTATGTGTAACAGCAAAAAAAAATGTAAATTTTTGTTTGATTCCATTTTCAGTACCGAAAAAGTTTGTTTTAATAAAGGATTAATTGATGTAATAATGAATACAAAGTTATCGTTCGGTAAATAATGTTTCAAGTAAATGTTAAAACGGTTTCTAGCCGATCCAATCATTAATGAAAATCAGCAAACTATATACATTTTCATTAATTTTAAGGCATATAATCTCCGTATTGCTACTATGGTTCATGAAAATGTGCCGTTTGGTACTTTTCATTAATGATTGGATCTACTAGAGACTGTTTTAAATTTTATTAAAATTATTTAAAAGAATTTAATAATTTCACGTTTGTGAAATGAAATGTATACTTATTTATGAACGAACTCTTCAATAAAACAGACCTACTGGCTCCTTTAAACCATTATGTCGACTGGATTAGATCACATGAAACTCTTTACAAATGCAATGCAATGCAGGCATACCCTATTGACTTGAACATTTAATCATGCACATTACGCGGACCTATTATAATGGATAATGCACGCAGCTAATGAAACAGAGAGCTTCGCGTAATGGTAGACGAGCGAGAGAGAGAGAGAGAGAGAGATATCTGCTGAACGAGCAAAATGAAAGTCGTTGTAGAGAACAAGTGTCCTAATCGGCTAATCAGCTGTTAAATGTAACGGATTAGGTATATATTGTGAATTGATTGCACGGCTTGTTGCACCGTTTTTTGAACGAGTATAATGCTTTTGATTGATAATTACGGTACATGCAGACGGAGTATTATTAACACTCCATAAATAGCGGAGAAAGCTTTTTGATTTATATGCGCGTCATGATTGTGTATGATTTTATACGTGTATCGTGAATTAGACGTATGTGCGTAAGGAGAGAAACGCGTAATTTGGAGGCATGTTAATTATTGCTCAAAGACAACGCTTTCTAAGACGTTAAATTGTTACGAAAGATTATTTACGATGGCAAACGTTTTAACGTAGAAAATATTTGAGAAATTAAGATTTAATATATTTAAATGATGTGATATTATCCTGAACATTACTATTGACCACTGCATTACTTTTAATGTAGAATTTCCAAATTTCATTACTTAATAATATCACTAACTTTGTAGCAGTTTTCGTTAAACTCGAATTATTTAATAAAATTTAACGAGCAGAAGTAGCAATTGAATTTAAATCCAAAGTCAGAATTTCAATTAATTTGCCAAAGTGCCGTGTCGTATATTTTTACATTGACCGGCGCTAGCAGAGAGGGTAATATAAAGATCGTAAATCGAGTTAACTTTGAATTCTTTCCCATTAGCCGGACAAACAGTCCGTCGTTTCAACAAAATTAGACTCTTTAAAATTATCTCCATCGCGAATCGCGAATTCCGGACTGGCGCGCGCTCGAGCGGCGCAATTCCGCTCTCGCCCGAAAGGTTTGCTCAGCCTCGGCGCTGTGCAGCCCGGGGAAAAATCATCGGATTATCAATCTTCGTTCGCGTGTTTGCGCTGAAAACTCTCGCCCTCGGCCCCGCCGGTCGCGGCCCTACGTAAAGGCGGCATTATCGAGCTTGTTACAATTTGCATAATTTGCATATCGCGCGCTTAGTCCGGCGTAAAAAAAATAAGAAAAGAAAGAAAAAAAGGGCAAGTCTCCAGTCCGCTGGACGAGATAATTAATTGGCCAGTCACTCGCACGGAGGAACGAGATTCAACGAAGGAGTACAGCCGGCGAAAGAGGAGAGGAACGATCGGGCGTAGGTCTCTCGCTAAAGCGATCGCGCGTTGCAATCAGCGAAGCGCAAAATGTCCCACTACACCGGGAACGGACGGACGGGGGGGAGGAACGCGAGCCAGATTTTTCGAGCGCCGGGCTCTCGGCTTCCTTTTTTCGAGAAGAACCCTGCGGAGGGAGGGAGAGGAGAGTCGCGTCTCTCTGCTTTGGCTGAGAGAGAGAGAGAGAGCTAAGGGGACCGACCGGTCTCGGCTCCATATCCGGGCGTATTTGCATGCCGTAATGAGCTGAGCGCCGAGCCCCGGGAGAGAGAGAGAGGCGAGCGTGTCCCTCTATGCAGGGGAATCTCGATATGCGCGCCGACTTGAAAACGCGCCGTTTTATGGCTCGGCCGATATCGTCTTCTTTGGTCTCGGGCGCGCGCTGCTGCTGCTGCTCTCCTTTCTCTCCTCTCGATTCTCTCTCTCGATGGGCTTTTGACAAAAAGTGCTTGTTAAGACGCGGGTAAATAATTTCAAGCAGAAGCCGCTCCGGGCGCAGATAGATATGGCTGGGCGCTTTGAGAGAGAGAGCGCAAACAAGCGCGCCTTTCGCGAAATAACCCTGCCGCAGAGACGACGGGAGGTGGGGGCTTTTTGAGAAAGGGAGTAAAAAGTGCTCGTTACCGGTGTGGCTTAAGCGTATAAATCGTCGCGAGAGCCTCTCTGCCCGGATTCAAGTGATCGATTTGTTCGCCGGACGGGATGAGCGAGACGTGGCTCGAATCTTATTTGTAATGTTTCGAGTTATGTATGAGAAAGGCGTGGCTCTGGACTAAGACCGTTTATTAAATTATTGCTGCAATTTATGCTTGATTAATTTGCTGGAAAAGGAACGTATTAATGCAAGATATAAATCTCTCGTTAATTTTTCAAAGATTATTCATGAAAATATAAAAGAGCATTCATCTAAAAATTGAAAGATATCCGGAAAAATTGTATTTAAGGACATATTTGCAGATTTTTATGCATGCAGATTAAGAAAATCTAGGTCAAATTCAATATTTTCAACAACCTAAACTTCGTATATTTCAATCTTCTAAAAGATACAGTTTAATAATATTCTTATATAAATTCCAGTTTAATCATTTAAAAAATCATGACTTAAAAAATCATGAACTTGTGCTTATATTTATTATCAAATACAAATCTATAAAAAACGTTTTTCTTGTTATACAATTTAAGTTTATAACTTTGATAACTATATGTGTTGCTCCATTTTTATTATACAAAAAACATTCTAGTAAGTTTCAGCATAAAAATTTACACTGATTAAAAAAAAAAAAATTAAAATGCTTAAAAATAATTAAATGTGCATGTGACGCTAAACTTCGGTGCAGAATAATATAACCGAATATAACAGTCGAGAGACATTTCCATTATCTGTAAGTGGATTTGAATCGAACAGTGTGAAGATGTGGAGATATCGATAATACGAATATATTCAGTCGCATCTTTAAATGAGTATTAGCTTCGTGGGAGCTTTTCACACTAATTAATCTATTAAAATCCAATCTCAGGCGATTATATACTCAATAAAAGAAAACCAATCACGAATTTACAACACTAAATAGCAGATAGAGTAGAAAATTAATCATACTTGCTAATAAATACAGTATAAATATTTGAATCCGTATTAAAAGAACATCACTAAAATAGCTGTAAAATAATTGCTTAAGCAGGATTGAACTTCATTACCTTGCACCTAAAAAGAACCCAAAGAATCTTTCTCAAAACCCCTTGCAACATGAACGCACTCAAATTTCCGCGCCAAGTCCGCGAGTAAAATTCCAGCAGGGAAATTCCTCCTTGGCGTCCTCGCCCTTCTGCTCTGACCTCTCGCATCGCCGCGGGGGGGAGGGGACGAGGACGCGGGTGCGAAAAACCATTTTGCCAAGAATGTCCCTTATCAGGGAGATTCGATTAAAGGGGGATTCTTATATAGATGACCAAAAATTCACTCCAAGTTTGCGAATTTTTTTTGAGAAAACTATTAAATATTTTA
>JAWWML010014242.1:10219-24694 GCA_035047165.1 Ormyrus rosae | reverse complement strand
TCACAAGAAAAATAAGAGCAAATCAAAAATTACGCGTAACAATATCAAAGTATAAAGGTAGCGGTCGCCCGGCTCAGAAGTACTCCTACTTGCCACAGGGCGCTCCCGCGCCCTTTACATCTGTTTAATTCGAGATTCATTTACTCAAAATTCGCCGAAAAATGTTGGCTCGTTAAAAAATTTAATTCGATTAGTTTAATTTTAATTCATTTTTCTGACAATTGCTCCCGTTTTTCTTTTAAAAAGAATTCTTCAAATAATACAATAAACTGCGGTTATAATTTCAAATTTGTGAAATACGACGAGTTTCGATGCCATAAATTATTTTCAGCTGAAAAGCTTGGAAATGAAATATTATTTTACACTTCTCAATTAGATAAAAAAAAAGTCGATACTGATTTACGATAACGATTAAGAATGGATTACATATAGAATAAGTGGTCATTAGTCGTCACAGTCTAATGGATTCTATTAAGAGGAAATTGATACGAACGCATTTGTCCTGCGGTGTTAATTCGCTCGATGGATTATTAAATCAATAGACGCTATACACTTTTCTCATCGTTTTACCAGTGCCTTCTCTCAAAATTTAGTGCGCAGATTTATAACGTAAATTAGCATCAGTGAGAAATAAAGCTTCTTGGAAAGTTTCTTTAAATAAAAGCGTGGGCCAGGGGAACAGTTGCGCAAGTTTTATCAAATTCCTTATCAAACTCTGGAAATGCCGAGAGACTTTGTCTAAGCTTTTATTTAAGTTTACTATTTACTTTTAAAACGTTCTTGAAGCAATAAACAGAGATAATTAAATTTAAAAATTTTAATTAAAACTGATTTGACGTGTACTCTAGCTATCGGTGTCAAACAACTTTATGCGAGCTGATAAAAGCTGTATTTACCAACAAATATGACACGAGACAGAATCGTAGCTTTAGTTTATTCGAATAAGAGAAAATACCTTCGATAAACTAAAAAAGTTTTTCAATGTACCTTTATACTACAAAGAAATTGAATAATAAATGAAATAATTTAAGAAAGTTCATTCTGCAATTCACAAAATCAATATAATTTTTGACCCAATACAGATGCCGATTGAAAATTCTTGAATTTTCAAGTATAACATTTATGAAATAACGCTTGGTTTTCGAAAAAATTAAAACTCAAATTTCCGATCTGCACAAAGGCCACAGTACGCATTTACCATCAGCGAGAGCCGCGCTAATTAATGCTCATTTATGATAATAATTCGTTCGTCCTTATCCGTCGGCCTCCGTTGCTCCATACAATAAATTAGCGTCAGATCCAAAGCAGGAACTCGCCGGGAAAAACACGAGGAGGAGGAGGAGAGGCGCCTTTGAATCTCGAAACGCAACGCTCGTCGATGGCCGCGCGCGTGAAATGCCGAGTATTATACTTGTATATGCATGCATGCATACGCCGAGAGAGTCCGCTTATTATAAACGCGCAGAGATTTCATTTATGTATACGCGTCGGCAATAAATAATCACGATGCCGCGCAGCGAGCGGTACGGATGCGTGTGTATGTATATATTAGGAACGATTTGTCCGCTATGCGCGACCTGCTACCTGGGCTCTACGGTGGAATATGAACTGACGCCTGAATAATTTAAAGTCTCCGTCGCGCTTCTGTCGAACTGACGTGTTCGTGCATTCGCACTTTCTCCCGCCAAGTTTTTTAATATACCTGGGGGGATTTTAACGTCGAACCTGTGGATACATCGTCTTTTAACTGATCTGTTTTAGATCATCGTGACTTTTTCTTTCGTCTCGTATATCTATTTGCATTTTGCGCTTGCTGCGATATTTAAATTTATGGATATTTTACTGTTTTTTTTTTCTTTTTTTAATTACGTTCGATCCACTTCGAAAAAATCAATATTACAACAAGTTGAATTAATACATTAATTCATTTGAGTTCTATTATGAGAGGTGATTTTATCTCGGAATAATGGATTTATGTTACGCAGCTACTGCAGAAATAAATTATCCTATTATTTTCAATGCTGAAAATCGAAATGACATACTGATTTAGAATTTCGACATTCGGTAACATCGCCTCGAAAATGCCATTGCGTTGTCTGAATATACTGTTGGGAGGCTGCAAAGCCCCGAACTGTATGTATATGTATATATACTAATGGTGCTGATAACGAGCTTATAAGTGCTGCGCAATCTCTCGAGTTTCAAAAGTGTAAATACACTCTAACGGAGCAGGATTTTCTTACTTTGTACAGCCGCTGAATAAAGAATTTCTCAATTAGCAGCCGCGGGCAGGTATTCTTGACTTTTTTTTTTAACTCGTAAATTCGCTGCGGCAAAATTGCCTACCCGAATTTCCGAATGAAATAAACGAAAGTTTGTGCTCGAGTCATAGTAATTAGTTGGCGAGCCCGAATGCGCAACCGCAAACTGCAGTGACGTTAATTTCCGCGAACCTAATTTGCAATTTTTATTCACCTCTACGGAGCTTCTCCCCACTTTTTTTTTCCTTTAAATCCCCCCCGGGCGCAGAAAGGCAAGTCGAGTTTATATGCTGCACTCCATTCGATGCAAATTGACAAAGGAATCTCATTTATAATCGAATTCCGCCCAAGTCTCTCTCCGGTAGTCGCATTGCCGACGATGACGCTGCCGAAGGTGGGAGGGGGAGAAACGAACACAGGATCGGCTCCTATACACGGCTATACGTGTTTTTCTTCTAATAGGAACGTCGAAATGCTGCCGCCGGGGTCTCAGCCGATGCTGTTGTCCTTATTTTTTTTTTTTTTTCCTCCTCCTTCCGCCGCCGCTCTGTTTTAGCTCTGGGGTAGGAAGGGGGAAAAGACGGAAAAATTAAGTTCCCTCCGCTTATTGTGTGACCCTGGCTCGATTTACCGGCGCTCCGCTCGTTTTATTGGCTTTGCTCCGTATGCCGATGGTGAAATGGTGGGAGGAGAAAAGGCAAGAGACTTTTTTTTTCCGGTTTAGTTTTTCCGATTAATTCCGTTCTGTATAGTAGAACAAATTTGCGTAGCTTTTTTTGTTATAACCGTTCTCGCTTTTATTTTTAACTTCGTACTGCCGGTATAAATATCAATTCTTTTTATTTTAAAATTTAGTTTACGTTGTTGCGTTTGAAAAGATTTTTTTCTAAATAAATAATGTGAGGAAAGTAATGGAAAATTTTTTGACATTGATTTTTATAAATTATTTAATTTAATTGTAAAATGAAATCAGTACAAAAAGAAGCAGAAACGCTTACTTTTTCCAGGAAATGATCTCTTTATTTTAACTTCTTTTAAACGAAGAAAAGAGGTAACAAACAATACTTCTTTTAATTCAGCTTTAGTTCATTATGACTTGTTAAAACATAATAGACTATAGGAGTATATATAAGATTAAAAAAACAAGAAATATACATATATAGATTGTTATTTAAACTGTTAATTTATTCCTTTTTATAAAATATTTTATCTTATATTCGTAGATAATATATATTTCAAAGAAAAACAATTGAACTTGCGTACACTGCATAATAAAATAACTTTCAGGTAGAAAAATTCAATAAAAACATACGAAGCAATTACTTTTTTTTTTTTTAAATAATTCCAATTCTTATAAGCGAGCAGTAAAAATTCAATTAAAAAAATTAATTTTTTCCCCGGCGAAAATTCAAAACAGTTAAATTCAGAAAAAGAGAAGAAAAATAATCGAAGCCCGACGGGGAAAAATCGAAAATGTTCCATTTTCACCGGAGGATCGCGCGATCTTTTTTTTTTCTCTCTCTCTCTCTCGCAATTTCACCTACATTTTCTCTCGGAAAAAGCGAGAAGAGGCGTTGTTCGGCTGCGCGCTGGAAGCTAACAAAAACAAAGCTCTCCTCGGCGCACACCACGGGGAAATAAGGCCTCGGCGTGCTTTAGAAATTTTTGGCTTTTGATGCTCTCCGCAGCTTTCACCATCCAATCCGAGCGGAATGTGCTCGAGGTGTCTGTCCGCGCGAGCGCGCGAGTGTCGTCTCTTTTTGAGAGCGTTCCCTCGGCTCGGCAACTCCTTTACTCGCTTTTCAGAAAGAGACATCGATATTTGAAAGAAATGGAAATAACGAGTGCACCTCCTTGGGAAACTTCTCTCCCCGCGCGCTGCTCTCTCGCTCTGGCTTTTTTCTCGGCTTCTCGTTTCAAAGCGAAATTCCTTAACCCGATGACGCCGCGTGCCCCGATGACAATTTGAATATTCAGCGAGTACCGCTTTTCCGCGCGACGTTCTCTTCAACATTTTGAGGGAACGCAAGGAACGTCTATGCGCTCAATGTTTCTTTTTCAATGATATTGAATTTTCTTTTTTTAATCGAGAGTTCGCAGGAAGTGGGATTAGAATTTATTTGAAATGAAAATCGTACCGTTGAAAATTACCAATTTGACGCTATTGACAGCAAACGATAAGAAGCAAATTATTTGCACAAGATCTCAGCTTTTTAGTTTGTAGAATCCGAGTTCACACGACTTAAATGAAAATGATAATACTGTTTCTAAACAAAATTCACTAATTGCGCAATTTTTTTTATGTTTCAGGTGAGTTGCCGACCACAATTTACGTATTTCCAATACTTCCCCGTAGCGTAGGTTTAACCACATTTCTGTGCAAACGAAAACTTGTAAGTAAAAAATATCGAAAAAGATTTACTTTTTACATTTACATTGTAATGGGGATGAGGCAGACTTGCAGTATGTCAAAAAATTACTGTACTTGTACTAATTTTTAGTAAAAACATGTTAAATATTAGTATAGTAAATTTTTGGCATACTGCAAGTCCGTCTCACCGCTTCAAAGTGTGGTAATTTTTTAAATTTCAAGTTTAACCTGTTCCGCTGCAAAAAAGAGAGAAAAACCGCGTTTTTTTGTTTTTTTCAAAACAGAAACGAAACAAAGACGAAAGCTCGCGTTTAATATAGAAATGCGAAATAAAAAGAGAGTCGCGCACCGAATGCCAATGAGCGGCAGGAAAACAGTCGTTGAATTCGTTAAACACGGCCGTATAATTCACACGCCGTCCTCATCAGCGCAATCTCCACCTGCGCGCACGAACCGAAACCGGGTCGGCGATGCTTATCACGTATTTAATAAGGACCGATTCGCGCCCGTCCAATCTCACCTCCCTCTCTCTCTCTCTCTCTTTCTTGCCCATAAATAATCAATTAATAAGCACGAGAGCGGCGCTCGGCAACTATATCCTATATACATCCGCGCGGACGAGCGCCGCGCGCGCCGTGTATCCGTAAATCGCGCGCGATTTCTCGCGAGACTTTCGCGCGCGCGGCTCTCGGGAAAACGGACGGACGGGGGCCAAAAAAATTATAGGACGATAAAAGAGAGGAGAGACGCCGCGCGGCCTGAGTTTCGCCGGCGGAAAAGCGAGAGCGAAGGCAATATAAACCGGCCGAGCCGCGCGCGCGCGTAATCGTCCGAGAGCGAGGAGCCGCGTAGGAGAGCCGAGGCAATTACCGGTCCATCGGGAGGGGGTGGGAGGATAAGGGCAGGAATGCGCCGAGGAAAAGAGAAGCGGCACCAGCCGGCGAAATGAGATACGTGCGTGCGCGCGCGCGCTTCCTTTTTATCCTTCGATGGCACGCGCGCATACGAAAGTAATATGTGCTGTTGCGCGGTGGACTTAGCAAGGTGATTGATGTAGGCTACTTTTGGGACGGGCGAAATTTTTCGCGGCGTTTTTTTTTTTTTTTTATTATCTTTATTAACGTCGGCACAGATCGTAGGTTCACTACTCGTCAAAGTGGGGTAAGTGGTGGTGACTGTACTCATTAAGCGGCAGACGAGGCTTAATTACTGCGGGTTTCGTACTGAAGAATAGAGAAGATTTGCATGTCATTTGTGGTTTATTAATAATTGTTTGACTGAACGTCATAGGACACCTAGTAATTATTAAACTTGTCGATTTACAAAAATTGTTTTTTCAATGAATTTTTCAGATTTTATATATTTATTATCATTCTAGATGGAGTATGATGAAGTATTCCTAAATTACAAATTAACTTTTATGATTATTTGTAATTTTTACTAATTGATTGATTTTAGTTTTTAATTATATTTGCAAAGTCAGTATTTATTAGAGTATATATTCTAGTAAATTTGATAGATTACAAATGGACATAAAAATGAATTAACAATATGTACTGAATATAATATCTACATCAAATGTACGCGTAATTATAACTGAGGCTAAGCTGAGTTTTATTCGTAATAAAATACACAATTACGCATGTATTTAATATCAGCGTAAAATTATGCATTAGGCTTCAAAATCCCCGATGAATTCCCAATTAGCGCTTACAACAGAGGTTTAAATTATTGTGAAATATTTTAATAGCGTCTCTTGAGGGTGATAGGAAATCATAAACCTTCTGATATTAATATTAATTTACAGAATGCATTATATTTTAAATATTTCTTTTAGTTTTTTGAAAGTCTAATTTTTAGTCTAAATTATTAGTAATTTCTAATTTATAAAAAAAAACGTTTATTTTACCTTAAATTAATCGATACATCTGTCCAAGTAGAAATACATAGATAAATATTGCAACTTATATTACTTCAAATTCTTGATTACTTCATCTATTTCATGAGCGTGTAATACAAGTACGAATTATCCGAATTATGAAAGAGATGCTTTCAAACTATAAAATAAATCTATGAATAATAATATCAATTACAAAAAATAAATATACACACTGCCGCTCAAAAGTTCGAGAATATTTATATAAATTTTAGATTTAAGTGCATATTATTAACTTCGTCTTTTATAAAAAGCTACGATATTGAGAAGAATGTTCATAAAATGAACTCTCCTTAAAAAATAATAATAAAAATTTTGTTCATATTAGATTTATTTAAAAGAGCGCTGCGAACTATAAAAGTTTTAAAATTGTAACGGAAATTTTAATAAAGTATATACGAAGTTCTTTAAATTTCTTTCAAGCAAAAAAGCAGAAATGACTTTCGAATTCAAAGTTCTACGAATAACCCTGCAGTATTCATCACAAAATTATAGCTGTCCAAAGATATAAACTTATTTAACTGTAAAATTTAAAAGTGCGCTCAAACCTTTGAGTACTACTCTATGTTTATAAGAATGCATTGCGACTCTAATATTTTCATTACGGGAGTTTGCGAAATTGAAAATTGATTTACCGATGCGCGCGAAGGCCGTCAAAGCAAATACCTAAATATGCAATCTCATATTACGTTCGCACTAAAATCGCGAAACGTAATGAAAATGTATGTACAACAGTCGTTGAACGTCATGCGTGAATTTGTGTCTTCATTTCCTACAAAGCGGCACAATTAAACGGAAAAACGAGAGAGAATTCGAAAAATGTTCTTCCAACCGTCCAAGCTATACCAGTTACAACGTAGTAAAATACATACATAATTTCTTAACGATCCATCGAGGTAAAAAAAGAAAAAAAAAAAATGCAAGAAGCTCCGGCAGTCGAGTGCATAGTCGTTCGCGAAAAAAATGTCGGCCAACCGGCTGGCGACTGCCGCGCGTGCTCGAGGAATCCAATAAAATCCCGGGCGCCAGAAATTATTTGAAATTCCAAAAGTTATGCTCTCTTTTCCCGTCTCGCACATTCTCGCCGGCGCCTTCTGAAAATATAATCTGGAAGGAGAGCGCCTAGACGCGGAGAACTTGCCGGGGAGTCGAGCTCTATCTAGCTAATACCGAAGCGAGAAGAGGGAGGGGGGGGGGATGGAGGAAGCTTTTCGACCCAAATTCCCGAGCTGCTGCTGCTGCTGCCGCCGCCGCCGCCGCCGCCGCCGCCGCCGCTGCTAGGTATTGCTCCTCGGCTTGTTCGTGTAAGCTCCCAAGCGTGTCTTTGGCTTTTTCGCGTGCGAGGGGGCGAATATAAGAGCTCGGGATTAGTTCGAGTGAGGCGTTCTGCTGAGAAGCCATCGATCGCTCGGCGCCGCGCTCTCCCGAGATGAAAGACCTCGCAGACAATTGCACGTTTTTTTTTTTTTTCTATACGTACATGCACACCTATCGTGCCGCTGAATACCAGCGCTGAACTGTATATACTGTATCAATTCTTGCGTGTAAACGCTTGAACTTTGCGTCTAAGCCCATTTTAGATGTGCGTTCGAGGTTTGATGCTCAACGAGACAATAATTCTCGTGCTTCGAACTTGGCGGAATTCAATCAGCTCATAAATGCGGATTGTAAGAGATATATTTCATTCGTTTCATCTCGGGAACTTTTTTTTTTTTTAATACGGGATATAACGAACCTTCATAACATGAAACTGAAAAGCGAGTCTACAGTTTTCATTTGTCAAGTCTGAGAATAATTAAAATATTATTTGAAGAAGAAAATTAATTGAATAGCCTGCTATGGTAAACAATAAATGCTAATTTAAAAGGGTTGTAAAAGCTATACGTAAAAGAAGACTACTCCTTTTCAAAGCGAGAGTTCCTTGCTTTATCGAGCGATAAAAGGAGGTAGTCAATTAAATGTATTTTCCCTTTTTATTTTTTATTTAAATCGTCCTTGCATTTTTTATTGGGAAAACGTTTTATTGTAAAACTTCCTATATTTGATTAAGAAAAAAAGTACTTTAACAGAGGACGTTCAAAAAGTTTATAAAAGGTACTTAATAAGAAGCTATTGTCCTTGTTTACTTTTTGCGTCATAATAAAAGCGAAACGTACGTAGAGCTGCTTTTATGATTACCGCACAAACAAAATTAATTATATTTCCTACGAGGATTAAATGTACATAAAAAAAATGACGCTGCCAGGTAATGTTTAACATTACTTTTCATTCTAGACATATTCATGCGAAAACGACTCGAAAGCTGCTCGGCCGAATTTCCACGATTTTTATATACATATACATTTTACGGCAATTTGTCATACTAATAGAAAAGGAAAGCTGCGCGCGACCGATGTAGCTTGAAAATATGCATAATCCGTGACGTCTATGAGCAGTCGTGCTCTCGAAGAATAAAAAAAAAGGGGGATAGCTACGGATTGCCAAGTTTCACGATACGACCATTTTTCTGCCCATCTGCGCTCGAGATATAAAAATTCGAACTTAAAACTCGAATATCGATGACGGTTTAAATCCATTGCGATGTACGCTCGGGCTTCCTCTTCTACTTTTTTCCGACAAAAAAAATCACGAATCGTGATAGAACCCCGAGATTAATAGAATAAGAATACTATAATGCTGTACCTCACAAAAAAATTTTTGTAAAAATGCACTTTCAAAATGCATTTTTTATTATGCTTAAACACGGAGTAAAAGTCCTTTAGAGACGTTTATTACGAGAAGTTAAGATTCAACAAAATTTTATCCGCCCGAGTTTGGCTAAAATTTTCTTTTTTTTTTTTCAATTTACTTATAATTTACTTGTTCCATTAGCCCGAATAATGAAAATTTCCGCTGAAGCAAAGAAATTTTTCGCGCTCTTGCCAGGCACTTTCGAGTGCTATCTCCGTTTAATAAAAACTCCCGAGCAAAAACGCACATCCGCGGCCCCAAAATCCGCGGCCTTTCAAAACGACTTAGCAAGCTTCTACATTGTTTTGTCTTAACGCCGCTGAATTTGTTGGTGAGCTGCAGCGTATATATGTAATACATTTTAATCGCGATGCGAAAACTCGCTGGAAATTACGGCTAAACTCCCGGCTTAGCCGAGCGAATTTTTAATTTCTTTTTCTCTTACTGCCACATTGCGCGACGACGACGACGACGGCGACGATGAGCCGCGCCGCGCGCGCTTTAGGATATGAAAATGAGAGAGAGAAAGAGAGAGAGAGAGAGAGAGAGTCTGGCGCCGCGTCGACGGGCGAAAAAATTATGAACGACTTTAATTTGTGCTCCGATTCCTATCAGCGGGACCCCGGGAATTAGCTTAAAAGTTTAATGCTGCAGACGGAAGGCGAGGGAATTAGCATTTAATATTAACGGGCCGATGCAAGTTTAAAAAGGCGCCACTTTCCGCGCGGAGTGAAAATTTAAATTTATTTTTAAAGCGGAATTAACCGGAGGAGACGCGCATGGAAATACAGATATTTTTGTCTTTTTTTTTCTTTCCTTCAGTTCCACGAGAAACTTCCCGCGGGAGAAAGGATTTTTTACACGAATAGAGCTTTCGTACGACACACGTCAAACGAAATCGCCAAAACATTTCACCGTACGCGCACTCTATACTTTTTCGAAGAGACAATTTGCCGCGGAGAGCTCTCTTTTTCCGCGCGCGGTTATTCAGCTCCGTCTCCACTCCTTAAGTAGGGAAATTTCAGACTGCCGCGCGGAGAGACAGAGGAGGAGATCATCATTATTGCGAGAACTGCGTCGCCAAAGTATTCTTCCTTCTTTCCACGACTTATGCACACTCTGGCGCATATAGTCCTTTCTCTCCGTCTTGCTCGCGGATTTGGCTCTCGTTTTAAAGTCACCCCCCCCCCTCCCCCAGGACTGGCGAAGCAATTACGTCCCGGAATTTCTATTTGCTTTGCTTCGCCGACTTCTCCGTCGCTTCTTCTGCGTTGCCCCCCCCCCCCGTCTTTTTTTGCTTCAAGGAACGGAGACTTAGATTTCGCATCTTTCTTTTTCTTTTAACTTACGCAAGAGATTCCTCTTCCCCTGGCTTATCTTACTCTCCGGCGTTGAACGAAAATGAAACTGCGCGCGCGCTCGCTTAAAACGTTGCTACGTTGTGCGCGTCTGCTTTTTTCAAGTTTTTACGCTTTTCTTAAATTGGCCGCGGCTTTTTTTCCGTCCCGCGAGGTTTTATCTAACTTTGTTGGCTTTGGCGCTTTTATGTTAATTGCTAAAAATGGAGAGGATAAATATATGGGGGTTTTACGGAGCGGAGCGAAAATAAGTCTCCTCGTCGTTACTTCTGCGCCGTTCCTTCCACGATTCCGTCGATAAATCATAGAATCCGGTTTTCTTCAAAGAAATCTTCGTTACTAATGGACGTGCCCGTCTTTCTGTTTTTCGATCATTTTTGCTTTCATTTTCCGCGCGAACATTAGCCTCGCGTCGAAGCTCGTCGAGAAAAAGATATTTTTCTTGGCTACTTCAAAGGTTAGCCCCATAACGTAAAGAGTCTGTCTGGTAGCGGTTACGGAAACAAAAATTTACAATATGTATGCTATTACTGAAATTTTCAATGAAACATGGTAAATACGGTTTTAAATATTGTAAAGTTTTCATGTATATTTGAATATCAATGCACGGAGAAGAAGTTTCAGTAAAAATTACTATACTGTTTAGAATAGCGAGCACAGGCTGCCAAAACCCAAAAAATTACCATACTTTTTAGTAAATTTTAATCAAATTTTAGTAAAAATTAATGTAATTTTTACTGACATATTTCTCTCCGTGTGCTTTTTACTGTGAAATTTTTTACTAATGTTCTGTTACAATGCTTTTAAAGAAAATTAGCGCTACTCAATAGTCATTGTTAATATTGTGGTCGTTAAATATTATATTATAATTGTTTAAATGAAAGTTGACGTCATTTGATTCAATTCCAATTCGAATTACAATTTAACCGCTATGCACGTAAAGCAGTAAATCGTTGGAAATTATGATTTTCAGTTGAATAATTAATTCGAGCATTAAGTTTGAAATAATTTTGATATGTTTGACGAGTTCACAGACAATTTTAAGCGAACATAATAAATGTAATTAAATTCAAGCTTTATTATCAGAATGAATTTTTAATATTTAACTCTATATTGCATTTAATAAATTATTTTTCTTTGCGCACAATCCTCACTTCTTCAAGTTCGACAAAAGTTGAATTAATGAATTAATATTAATAATAATAAGACTCTTAAAGTCTTAACTAATTAATCCGTCGCAGTCGAAATTCAGGTCAACCTAAATCGAAAAATGAATAAACTTATTATAACAGAACTCTAACTTTGTCCACCGAATCCGCCGCAGATTCTTCAGTCGTATTAACAATGCAAGCCAATTTTTATTAGCCACATTCAGCGTCAGCTCGACCTCTTTGCTTCAGATTCACAAGAGCACATTGGGCTCTCTGTCTTGCGGCGCAAAAAGCAGCTGAGCTAAGAAAAACGTACGTATAAATACGCGGGTATGCACCAGCCTTTGTCTCTGCGGCTACTGGATGAACCTTTTTGGCGGTGATAAATAATAAACGAATTTTCGATCGATCGGATAGATATTTGTGTAAAAAAGAGGTCGCCGAGTCAACGCCGGGATCGCGACAGACAAAGTCCCCCCCGGGTCGTCGTACGCTCGTCTGCTCCAGATTTTATAATTCGAGGCGTCGGTTTTGTTATTCTTCTTCTTTTCGATGGATTTTTGAAAAAAGGAAAAAAAACTGGTATACAGATTATAGAAACACGTGAATTTCGAGAGAAATGTTTGCTGCCGAGAATTGCCTCCCGGCCAACAAAATTCCGACGATACATATTGCACCTTTTACAAGTATCTGTTTTCAATTTTGTTTGCAATATCCTTCGAAACAAGTTATCGGGCCTCTTAAATTGCGCGCCGTTCCGTGCACAGTCCTGAAAATCATCGACGAGGACGGACGAAACGGAACGTTCGATACGAATTCATACGCGGAAGGGAGATAATATTTCGTGCCGAGAGATTTTCCAGCAGCTCTCCAGGCGAAACAATGGCGCGACGAAGGACAAAAGCAGCTCTCGCGCGTATACATGCATTGTCTGATCCGCCCCCCCCCCTTCCTTCATATATATTTTTATCATTTTCCAATACGTTGGCCAAATCTCTTTCTCTCGTTGAAAAGTCGGCCCAGTCGGCAATGCCCCGCGAGTTTCTTTCTCAAAGCTCCCCTGAAAATGCAGGGAATCCCGAACCTTTTTCTCTCCGCCTCCGGAAGTGAGCTGAAAAGACGAGACGTAGAAAAGCCAGCGGAATTTCGACGGGGAAAGAGAGAGAGAGAGGGGGGCGCAGGGGGAGGCGAACGTCAGCCCGGAATAGCTGCTCTCCCTATACACGCGGTTTGGCTGCACCCCACTGCTCGGCGGGGAGCCTCGGGATAAAGGCTTTCAAGACGTTATAGAGAGAGAGAAAGAGAGAGGCGGAATGGGAGAATCACCGAGAGTCGGGTCGAACGAGGTGACAAAGAGATTTACATTTTTTTCTATATTTATTTTCGAACGGGGAGCTTGGGAAAGTCTGCGCTTACCGCACGATGTGCTCGCCGAATTCGAGGGCTGCAGTAGCGAGGCTTTTTTTTTCGGGTTACCTGGCTGCCTTTATTACTCCGACTTTATCTCGCAGGGCTCGCGACCGAAGCACATATTTCATTTCTCAACGGCCCTGTAAGTAAGTTTGCACGGAGGAGTGACATGTGGGGAGTTAACTCGAGATCCGGACTGTCCGATTGGACGCAAATATAACAGGACAGCGGAGTAAAGAGCGAGCGGACAAATATATACAAACGAGCTGGACGCACAGACGTATAATAAACGAGCGCCTTATCGCCGTTACCGATCTAAATCCTTTTTAGGCTATATTGACCTTTGTCGCGAAGCTTTGTACGTCGCTGTCAGATTTCGCCGCTCCTCCATTAATTCCGGAAACATTTCATTTTATTTCCCCGTTTCGCGCGAGAGGCCAGTGGTAACGATATGACTATTTTATCGGCGACCCTCTGCTCCATTAAGGTTAAAATTAAACGAATCAATATCCATCTCTTTGTGTACTTCCCGTATACCCCCGTTTATCGCACCTCCAGCCGGCTCGGCGATTTCGGCGACCTAATTTATCAAAGTTTCAAGAGCAACGATCGTCCCGGTACGCCGCGCGCGGTCCTGGCGCTTTTCGCGCTCAACTGACCCCTCGAAGCGGATCGGTCCCCCCCGACGCTTTTTCCGGCTAATGAATCGACCCCCTCGAAACAAACAGCGGCGCGGATATCTCGCAGTTTTCGAAAAGCGTCGCGCGTCGTCGTCGAAATATCGCTCTCTCGCCATACGCGAAGCCAGATGATGCAGATAGGGGACCGACAAAGGGACCGAGAGTCCGGAGGGGGAGGGGTCGGAATCCCCGGCCGTTCGCTCGGACGCTTTAGGGGCGATTACGCGCGAATTAGCGTCGCGTGTAACGCCGCGCGGCTACTGTATATATATACAGACGCGCGGCTCGTTGACGTTTTACCGAACGCGCGGCGTTTAAAGCGGCCGATCCTCCGCGGGGGGATATATTCATTAATTCGCATTATCCCTCCGGCGTACGAGGACGCGCCGCGCGGTTACGAGGGCTTTTTCTCTCTCTCTCTCTCTCTCTCTCTCTCGCGACAAGTAAAAGGACAATGGGGGAAATTAATCGATCGGCGGCCGAGCTGGGTGCGGTTTTCCGAATCCGGAACGCAGCAGTTTCGCGCGCGAACCTCGAATCAATGGGGGGGGGGGGGGGGGGGGGGGGGGGGGGTGGTT
>JAWWML010014242.1:0-10209 GCA_035047165.1 Ormyrus rosae | reverse complement strand
CCCCCCCCCCCCCCCCCGGAGGGGGTCTATGACGAATGGTTTCTATTCGAACTGCGAAACTCGCTCGCGCGACGCTTGGCTCAATGTTCGGTAACGAGCGAAACTGCTGCAATCGTATGTGGTATTCATTCATTATAATAATAATCATGTGTATTGTAATCATTCATCACAGAAACATTCGTTATTAGGCATTATTCGAGCAGGATCTGCCGTGCCGCCTGTAAACTTATCTAATGTTATACCTGGGACTTTGTTTTCTCAAATGAAATTGTAAAAAGGCCGCCCTAATTCTCTCGCAAGATTTCCCACTTGAAATGCAAAGGAGAGTCGCGCCGAGTGCCACTACAATAAGAGCCGCGACGCGCGCCTTCGAGAATCAGACAAAACGTCACGTTCGCAGGCGTGCGCCTCCGTTTATATTTCGAAAAGTACGAGAGAGAGAGAGAGAGAGCGCATTCAATAAGCGACGAGGCGCTCGCAGCTTGTAATCCGCGCGATGCCTGGAAAATTACGCACATCCATCTCTGTATCTTTCGTGTCGGCGCCTGCTCTTCATGGAGGCAGCGGCTTGCCTGCGGAGAGGAGACGCAGAGGTGAGGCGCGAGAGCCTCGGCCGACGGAGAGGGAGGGAGGGGGGGGGGGACAAAGAGGTAACTCTCGGTTTTGGGCCGCCGCGAGCCGGAGATTCCTCGGGCGTGACGCCGAGCTGCAGCGGCTTCAAGCAAGGAAGTCGGGACGAGAGATCTCCGAGTTTTCACTTGAAGATTTGACTGGTTAATTTACGGTTAATTGATAAGCGGGCTTAACGAACGGGCAGCTTTGCTGCTTCGAAGGCTTCGTTCTATTTTCGCTCCCCGCGAGTGCATATCCTCTCTCTCTCTCTCTCTCTCTCGATCCGAGGAAGCCTCGCGCCGCAACGTTGCTGCTGCCTCGTATATAATGGAGGAGGTATTTCATTTGGTAGCCGGCAGCGGCAGTCGACACGCGGCGACCCCCATTGTTTTGCCGCGGCAAAGCGCACGGCGCACGAGAAGGGAGACTCCGTGTGGCAATCTGCAATGCAGAATCGCGGCGGACTCGCGCTAGAATCCGTTCAGCCGCGAGAGAAAGAGAGAGAGAGAGAGAGAGAAGCGGGCCAGATTCTAACGCGGGCACACAGAAACTTACATAAATCCTGGCGCGATTACACGCTCGGAACCTTCCAACTTTGCGGCCGCCCGCGCTAATCGTTCCGCTGTATACTCGCCCGAGTTATTACCGGGGATCTTACTGTTCACTTGCTCGCTAAATTGAACCTGGCTCCGTTTAGATTTCGAGCAAGTTCGCCGTTCGGCTCGCGCGCGCGCGTAATACAATATATTACATAACGTCGCGTTAATTTCCCGATTACCGCGAGCGCGTTCAATTTGTATAGGTTGAAAAAACGTCCAGCTCTCTCTCTCTCTCTCTCGCGTACGCAAGAACTCCGTTCGCTCGAGCGGGAAAGGGGTGATGCGCGCGCGGGAGGTAGGTGGCGCATACGCAGCAGGTGGCGGCTCGCGGCCCGTAAACGGATTAGGCTCTCGTGCGCGCACAAAGAGCGTCGATGGGGCGTATTTAACGCTCTCTCCTCGGGAGAGAGGAGCGCGCGCGCGCGGCTTTACCTGCGCCGCGCTCGATCGGCTCGCTTATTGTTATTGGGCCGCGGTCCGTCCAAGGGGGACTGCCGAGTGCCCGCGGCGTATGTGGGCTAAACCCCCCCCCCCGTCTCCCTCTGCCCCTCTGCCACAAAGGACAGCGAGGCCGTAACGAGATTGCGCTCTTGCGCACCGACTCGCTGCAGCCGATAATAACGCAATAACGCACAACGCTTTTTCCTGCCTGGTTTTTTCAACGGGTACCAGCGTTCGTCTGTTAGTCGGTGCTAATGGCTTGCCGGTATTTAATAACGGCCTTTTGCCGGGCCATTTTACTGTTCTAGAAAAACTCGACGGTCGATATTAAATTACGAGTCTTTATTATACCGCCACGGAAAAAGGAAAAAAAAAAAAAAAAATGATCGTACACCGTTGCCTCGTTCACTTTCGCGGAGCTATACCCAATATACACCTATTGATTTAGTATTAGGTATTTCGGTGGGGAGTAAACAATTAATAACCCTCGATTACGCGCAACACTGCAGGTGAGAAAAGCGAGGGATACCTGCACTCAGGTCGATGAGCTCCCTCTTCGTTAAACTATAGAGAGGTGCACGGCTCGACACTGACGTATAAGGGGTTGCTCTGTTTAGAGTAACAGTGGAGCTGGATCTCGATGGATTGAGGTACGGTAATAGATTGGAACCGTCGGTAGGTCTTCGGAAGGTGTGCGCCTCGAATACAGTCGACCGGAATAGCAATGTCAGTGCTGCAGTAGGCGGGTCGTGTCTGCGAATTAAAATCAACATCGATTTGCCGAACAACAGCGGCCGTAATCTACGTTCTTAACTGTTCTTTAATCGACTTTGCGCGAGTAAATTAAAAAACTTTGATTAGACGTTTGACGGTAATAATTGCAAAAATGTCGATTTTGTAAAAAAGACAGCCGTGAAAACGCGCTCGGTCGTCCTCCCGTTGTCTGGAACAAAATTTCGTCCGCACTCGAATCACGTAGCTCGAAAGAGGGCCGGAACGAACATTTGGCAAAAGGAGGACCTGCCGCTCGCGTCGACACCGAAATCCCGATGGGTAATCAATCAGCGATTAGTAACGCCCCGTGTCCCGCGCTCATTGCCGGGCACCAACTTCGAAATTGGACTTTCTCTCTCAAAATTCGATGAATACGTACGAGTCTGCCGGCGAGAGAGAAGACTCGGGCGCTTTTCCGACGCGTATTTTTTTCTCTCTCTCTCTCTCTCTCTTTTTTTTTCACCTTTTGTAATGGAAATCGCGGCCGGCTATTTGGTAACGTCGTTCGTCTGTCCGGAATGACGCGGCTCGTGCTTTATCGAGCAATGGATTATTATTCATGGCCGGCCGACAGTTACCGCTGTTTTTGGCGAGCTTTCCACATCGAGGCTCGAAAGTTACGAGGTGCCCGACTAATTGGAGGCTTCTCGCGATATCGCGGATGTATGATGACGCGCGCGGGGGCATGCAAGTTTTTCCCGCGATCGGAGGCGAAAAAAAAACAAAAAAATTGCAACGAAAATTTCGAGCGGTCGACGGTTGAATTATTCGTCAGCGATTTTTTAATCTTTTGCGAAGGCTTATTTTTCTCTTATTTTTGCTCGTTATAAATGTATTATGTAAGAAGCGAATTTCGGTGTTAAATGTTCTTTGGAGACTAATGTCTATTATTATTATTATTATTTTCATACAGAAAAAGGCGTCTTTCTCGTGTGAAAATACTTGCAAAGTCTTCTTCTTTTATTTGTATTTATCGACTTTATCAAATCGACGAGATTTAAAAATATATTTCATTTTCCTGCAAACAGGACGCCGAAAAAGCATCGATAAACGTGTGTACTTTATCTATATCAGCCGCCGTAAATAAACCCGAGAGTGCGAGAAGTAATTTATAAAATTGCATGCCCCGGCTACTGCTAATGAATTTGGCACTCGACGGTACTACCGACGTCCTGGCATCGACGGATGCAGCAGTTGATCAATCACCTCGCATATGATCAATCAGCGCGAAGTAATTAACGATTCGGCGCTGCTGCCGGACGCTTCGCTTACGTGGTCGAGCAATTAAATAAAAGCACTTTGCTGCACCTCAAAGTATATAATCGGATCGCGTCTCATTTTCGCGTCACAGAAATACGTTTGTCCTTATATAGAGCAAGACTGCTGCCGCAGTCAGGTCAGCTGGTTTAGGGAGGATTATTCCCTCCGTTGCGCCTTCGCGTAATTTATTTGACCGGGCAGTGGCTGATGAGTACCTGCCCAGGGCAACGTTCTCATTTAGCGTAATTAACCTAAAGCAACCAGTTTTAAAAACTAATTCGTGCAGCGCGCCAAAACGACATATATATATATATAAATAACGCGAAAATATATTTATACCGTTACGCGAAACTCGGGAAGGATATCAATGAAACCGGCCCAGGAAGTATATTAATATTAAAACCGTTTTCCAGCGGAATATTAAACTAGATAAAAAAAAACGATATCCGCTTTATCAGGTCTTTCATATCCGAAGGAGCGCGTAGCTCCCTTTTTACGGGCGGCTCCGCCGTACGCTCGCGAGCGCGGAAAAGCGTCGGCCCACTTTATTATATGCCCTAGAAGTTTCCACATTTGCCCGAGGGCTCCGCTTCCCGCCTCCGTCCGCGCGCAAGGCGGGGAGAAAAATTTTGTTTCGAGGGAAACCTGCGCGAACGGAGAGAGAGCCGGTGAAGGAGTCAAACTTGAGTACTTTGCCGTCGACGTTGACCCTAATATAATCCCTTGACTAGCGACTGTCCCTGTAATAAAATTCCGCTTTTTATATAGCCACGAGCAATCGTAATGTATGACACAATTACTGACACTTGATGTCGTTTGTTATTGTATGTAATAATATAATTGATAATTTCAAGTATTTTTAACTAGAATTTATTGGCCTACTTTCACACAGTTAAAAATGTATGAAATTTACTCGATTAAGCGCGTCTTCGATAATTCGTGATGCGGCGTACTTTGAATTTTTATGCAACTACGTAGATTAAAGTGACAAGTTAATGAGCCGAGTCGAGAGGCGAAAACTTTATTCCCGATTTATGTAAATCGAAATTTAATTGACTCTAATTTTCTTTCTATACAAGACTACAAAAGCACTCGGGGAAAAACACAACTCGCTAAAAATACTCGCGCGCGAGAGCCGCGCCAGAGAGTTGCATTATTAGTGGAGCATTGCACCCGAGAGAATATGGGAATCCATATCCGCGCGTGTCTCTCGGCCGTCCGCTCCGCAACAGCCGGGAAAAAGAGAGCACCGCGCGCGACTCGGTCTCGAGTGCTAAATTGAAACACTTTTCCGTATATCCTCGGAGGTTTTTCAGGGTTTATTTCCGCTATTTGTCGCCGGGCGCGCGGATAAAAACTTCCCGGCTGCGGATCGCCCGAGCGCCTTGATCGAACGAAACTCTCCGGCCCGGCAGACGTTCGCCCCCCGATAAAAGTCGAATCTGTCGAATCCTGATCTCTGTACTTTTTGAATAGCATCTCGAAAAGCGTCCGCTTCTCCGGGCCGCGATTGAACGTAACGCCGGACGTTTAGTTTAACGTCACTTTCTCGCGGATTCACGATCATTTAAAAATATAAAAATAAGCCAGAAAAATTACGCGAGTAAACACGTCCCCAAAGACCCGCTAACGAATGCAGAATCTTGGAAAAACTACTTCCGAGCCGTCGACCGTTACAGGCGTCGCAGCTGCGCCGATAATTGCCCGGTTTAAATTAGACGGCGCGAAAATTGCAGAGAAGCGCGCTTCGGAGAAGGCCGACAGGCCTTTTACGAAGACGTTACCCCGGGAGCTCTGTATATCTCGCGGCCTTGCCGACTTTACGACAAGCGGAGCGAAGCAGACCAGACCGTTCTCTCATCGATTGGGCTTTAAACTTTACTGCTCTATAAAGCAATATAAGGCTGCGTACTTTTTAAAAGATTCCCACCCTTCGACCGTGTCGCCAGACGTTCGAGGCCCGACAATGCTCGTGAAACTTTTACAACCTCCCGCGCGACGATTCGCGGATCGAAACCAATTGATTTCATAAATCGGATACGGGAACTGGCCGAATGATTTGCGCGCGAAGCTCCTTATCGCGGCCGGGGCGGCTTAATGCAAAAGGCACAATCTCGTCTCGATGCACCGGCGGCTCTTTCGGGAGCGAGCGATCGAAAAGTTTCGCGAGACTCGACTGATAAAAGGGAGAATTTCTAAAGGGCCGGGGAGAGAGATGAGTTTCGCGCGACAAGTTAATGGGACGGAGTGCCGAAAAAGTAAAGTTTCGAGAAAACTTAATTTCTACGGAGAGAAGCTGACGGAGCTTCTTTTCTCATTGTGGCTTTCTCATAATCCATCATCATTTCTTGACCGAACTTTATATTTTTTAATTAAACTCCTCGCCTTCGTGACTTCCATTAATCGACTCTTGGGCAAGGGAATCTCTATATAAGAAAAGGACGGGCTACTTTTTTGTTTATACGCCGATCGTAATTTCGTACTGCCAATATGTCGCGCCCGCTAATTTGCCTTTTCTCACTTTAAAATCAGCCTGAAAATCTGCCGAGTAAAGTGAGTTCGCGGGACAAACTTGGCCAATGTGCAGGTAAGATAATAATATAAACGTTTAGCGAGCCTTGGGAAGAAAAAGCTTAGCGCAAACTGATTCGAGATCGACTTATTATTTATCTGCGATCGATTGAAAAGTTTGCATTGAAAGGGAGGCCAAAAGCTCACAGACGCGGTATTGTGCTCTAACCCATTCTTATTCATGGAAGAGGAAAAGGAATGCATACCGAGAATAACAGATATTTTTGGCTTCGCATTCAATGCCGCGATGTTTTAGATTGAATCGAAAAGCGTGCAGTGGAAAATTAAGTATAAGAATTCAAGTATACAGCAGTAAAGTTTTTATAATTTTTGCTGCCGGAAGGTTACAAAGGAGTTATTCTGTTAATGATTTAAATAAAGAATTTAAATTCTTTACGCGATTGAAAAACACGTCGCGCGTGGAAGTGCAGCTGCTTTATCCGGTAAAATCACGCCCGGATAATCGGGGTTGCGACAAAACGTGCAATAACCAAGCAATTACGGCCAAGCAAACACTGCATTTTTGGATTATACGCTTCGAGTTCGCAGTGTTTTCAATGATTGAATCGATACTTTGCTTTGCCGTAATGCAGCTCAAATAAAGAACAGCTGTTTTTAATATTCTTTTGTGTGAAAATTTCTTCGTTAATAATCACAAAGCGTAATTGTATTATACTTGATGCAGGCATTTTGTGTACAGAGGTGTAAAGCGTTGAAAGCACAATGCTTTCAAAATTTTGAATTATAATAATAGAATCAAAAAAGTTTGAATGTATAAAGTTCTGTTCTACTATTGTAATATTATGCTGTAGAACTTGCAAGGTATTGTAAACTTCGTAGCTATCCTTTATCGATATTTCCATTCTTAAAAAACGCTTAGAGGTATGGAACGAGGTATAATAAGTTTGGAAAAAATCTAAATTTCAATTATATCATAAAATATTCTTGCTCCCATGCGCAACAGTAGGGCTTTTCTAAGAGCTTTAAATTTCTTAAAGTGTATTCATAGACAATTTGAATTTGAATTTGAATGTTATCAGACTCTTTTCTGAACCGCGATTTACAAACTTTGTTTATGCTCGCTGTATAAAGTTTCTGTAGTAGTTGACGTCGTCAAACGCATAAGCATAACAAAAATATAGAAAAAGTCGTGAGATTTTATCTAAAGCTCTTTTTTAAAACTCAAGCCGCCGTATTTCAAACCTCTCATTTCAATCTAAAGGCAAATCTTCGCAATATTAAAATTTAGCATCAAAAGCCAGAGAAAATCCAATGTCCGCGCTCAAGCGGACTCGAACGGCGCAACAAGGAGACTTTTTAATTGTAATCTAGGATTCGAGTGGAGGGATCACGCCGAGGATCCCGTTCACTTTCCGTTCGTTTTTCCCCCCCGGTAAAGCGAAGCTCAAAGGGATTATTCCCGCGCAAAAATGAGGCCGGCGTTCGAAATCGCATCACAAAGGCGGATAAAACTAATTTCTGAGCGTCGCAGACGTTTAATTGCTCGGGCAGTCGCCGGAATCGATCGGCAGTATCAGCGCGAGCATATAATTCGAACCGAAGGGGCTTTAATTTAATAAGCCACCAGGTTTACGACTCGCTCGTCGCCAGCTCTCTCTCTCTCTCGCTGTTGCCGACCTCGTTTCTCTCCTGCAATTTCTGCTTCTCTCGGGATTCTTTGCTTCTCGCTTGCTCGATAGCTTTTCTCTCTTGCCTCGTTTCTTCGAATCAGATTGTACTTACAGGCTTGTTCGCTTCAAGCTCGAAGCACAATGAGGTGTGAGCTTTAATTAGCAGCTTCTGGGATTGCCCTGTAAATACAACCTAAGATTCACTTACTTCTAAATAAATTGTTATCCCTGGGTAATTATCAAACTATGGGGTCGCGCGCGGCGGACAATCGATATCCTCCTTTTACATCATCATCCGTTGGTTCGCCGCGCCCGACGATAACGATTAATTTATTGCCGTAACCGGCGTCCCTCCAATTAATATTTCAATTAGCAAACTTTGTTTAAAACTTCGGCTTACGGGCGCGAGGCATTAAGTCGTAAATATTAATTAGTTTGTTCTAATTAAGCTGAATCCTCGCGCTTTACCTAATATCAAGCGCGTCTTTATACTATTTTACTCCCGCGTATAAAGATGTATACTTTAGTCAAAGAAATCGTGATACTGTTTCCAGCATGTTGCGCAAAGTAGATTTTCGCGAAAACTAAACCATTTTTTACTCTTTCGTAAAGCGAACCAGCCCCCGCCAAAGGCGCGGGAGCTGCGCGCGCGACAAAAGGGAAAATGATCCCCCGACGGGGTCTCGCGGCCATTATTTTTTCTCGCCCCGCGGTAATCGCGAGAGTCACTGCCTCTCGGCGGGCCATTCATAATTTCAATCACTCTCGCTTCCATTCAGCCCTCGCCGCAATCCGGGGACTCGGGAATCTCCTCCGGGAGACGGAGGGGGGCCTCGAGGCGGAGAGAGAGAGATACGAGGATGGAAATGCGCGCGAGAGCTTGCGGGAATCTGGGTCGATGCTGAAAGATTAAATTCCAGCGAACGCTGACGTTTTCCGCTCGGGTTATAGACACACACACACACACACACACAGGCGTACACAAAGTCTCCGTCTCCTGCAGATGTCGGAAAACTCATTTTCGCCGGCGGCTCTCCGTGCTTGTGTAGGCGCGACTCTCTCTCTCTCTCTCTCTCTTTTTCTCTCTGTTTTCTCTTTTTCACGGTGAGCTTACACGTCACTTTCGCATAAGCGCCGAATATTGAGCGTCTTATCGATCCCGTGGGGACGCACGCACTATTTTTTTTTTTTTTTTTCCTTCTTTCTCTCTCGCGTTCCGTTGCACTCGGGAAATTGCTCTCGCAGTTAACGCGGCGGACTCTTTTAACGGATGCGAGAGGAAAACGCCTTGGGAGAGCCAAGAAATGCGGATGCGGCGCGCGCGGAGGCGATATCAGTTCCCGGAACTCGCGGAGATTAGCTTCGCGTATATAGACTCTTACGGACGAGGAATGTCGTTACAAAAGCAATTTCGCGATGGAAAGAAAAAAAGAGAAAAAGAAGAAGAAAATAAATTTGTATTATTTTTCGAGCGACGCGCTCCGTAAAATCGAACCCGACGTCGCGGCGGACGCTATTCATTCGAAAACTAATTCCCCGCGAATTCTCCGTCGAAACTGGCGCACTTATTTCCCGGCGAAAACACAAAGCGGCCCTTTAGCAAGCTCTCTCGCTATTGTTTCGGTCGCCGGGGCTTTTTCATTTTCTTCCGCTTTCTTTGCTTACGCGCCGCACACAAGCCGACTCTCCGTCGTGCTCTTTTTTCAGAGAGAGAGAGAGAGAAAGAGTTAAAATTTTCACAGTACGCAGGCAGGAATGCGCGCGGGGAGTTTCACTTTTCTCGCGCTTCTGGTTGAACGGGAGGGGGGCTCGGTGCTTTTTTGCGCGGCACGCCACCGGCAGGAGGTGGCGGCGTTTTTTGCGCCTTGCGGCTCAAGTGCGTTTTCCGCCGGATTTATGAGGGCTCGTATTTCAGTTAACGGAAGGGCTGCGCGGGGAAAAAAAGGAGGGACCAAATAGTCGTTTTAGAGTAATTGCTCAATAGATCCGGAAAGCTCGAGCTTTTATGTATTTCCGGACGAGTTTCGCACTTGCTCCGTTTTGCTGTGACCTAGAATTGGAGAAAAAAGGTGAATTTGAATTTCAAAATGTAAATGTACGTATAGGTGCTGATGGTCGACATAAATATATAAACGATAATGCAAAATGTGCTTTAAATACTTTTCAATATAATAGCAATGTTATTAATAACTGGTGGTTTTAAATTATCGCTCTATATATAATTATCTGTTTATAATTTGCAAGGTACACTGAGAGAATTTTTCGATATAAATTACCGTAAAATTCGCTACAATCGTGGGACGTGGCGATTTTGTAGGGAA
>JAWWML010014231.1:0-24704 GCA_035047165.1 Ormyrus rosae | reverse complement strand
TTGTCAAATCAATAGCTTGGTGGTTGAATTGATTACTGGAGTTTTTGAATTGACGATGGTTTTTTCTCAGTGTACAGACTGCTTTTTATTAAAAACAACTTTTGTCGTTTAATTGAGTACATTGGTTCAGTAAAGATCTTTCGTTTTGCACTAAATTTCCAATGAAACTGACTGTAATATAAATTTATCTCAGTTCGCTTTTGTCATTTAATTAAGTTTAGGCAAAGTTTGACGATAGCATTCAATAATAAATTCGATAAATTGTAAATGTGGATTCTCATTACATAATAATAGAACTAGTCAACGAAGAATAATTAAATGAAGATTAATAAATTAAAAATAAATTAGAAATTTAATTCATTATGTTTTATTTAAATCTACCAAATGAAAAGTTATTATTCCTGCGTTAAATGTAAATAAACTAATAAATTTCAGTTTGGTCGTCGTATTACATAATTGATCTGATTAAATGCACAATCCTCGTTATAATTATTAAAGAATAATGTAATATTTAATTTATCTTCCAGATTTTAATGTATAGTCCAAGATTAATTAAAAATTAGCAAATAAAACACGCGCGAAAGATAGAGTAATATAAGTAATATAAGTCTCACTTGAATTTTATTTATATTTTATATAAATTAAACAACCTGAAATAATGTGCAACTGCATTTACGTGTGAAAATTAAAATGCTATTATAAATTTATGCACGTAAATGTGTCCTCTTCAAATCTCTTGCAAAACTCAATATTATATTAATAATTAGTTTATAGTTGCTTGTCTACATTATTGTCATTTATTTACAGCACTTAAAAGCTTTTTCAAATATCACTAGATAAGTGAGAACAAAAACTGCTATTTAACAAAACTAAGTGAAGTTATATTCATTCTATTAAATGCTTCAAAATGACCGGAAAAAGCGTTTCACCACAGCCTAAGAACAAGCAACTTATCATAGCCATTTTATGAATTTGAAATTCTACCACGGTTATGTCGAAGAAAAACTTTCAAAACCTTGAAAGGTTTTGGGACTGGTAAAGGTGCCAAGATTTTTTAAAAATTGTGAACAAACCACAGATTTAAAAAGAAAAAAGAAATTAAATTTATTAAATCAAATTAAACAAGACCTGCACATAGCAATCCGTCCTAGACACGGATATCAGGTAAATTTCCCTTTGTAGTCGGATTTTAATCCGATTGTTGACGTCGCGAAGTTTGCTTTTCTTTTCGTTTCTACTATTTTAAAGAACTTTAATTTGAACGTGCATATTTTCATTATGTGCACCTCGATGCGCGCTTCCGTTTGGAATGGATGTGTTGAGCATCGCGGTTGCATTTTTTACTGGCGCTTTTTCTGTGATATTAATACGTGTGAGAATGAGTTTTAGTCTACAATTTCTGTAAACGCGGCCGATGCTAGTACGTTTACGGACAGTGTAGTCTTATTTCGCCTAGCGATAAAGACGCGAGGCTCTCTGGTCGTTCTCCAGCTTCCTGGGTGTCGCAACCTTTTCGATTATTAAGAGTGTAAAAAATTATGAATTTAAACAAAAAATTTGAGAAACCGTTTGTGAAGGAAAGCTTAAGAAAATCATGATCAAAGATCACAATTGAACGCGAGCAGTATGTTGATGTACTGATATCCGTGTAAGGAGAAAAACACCGAGTGTGGTCAGGCAGATGATAATATAGATATACTACTCGTGTTAAATTAAATGAAGTTTGACGATTTTTTTCTCAACCTTCTCTCCACGTATACTTACTAAGAGATTGCACGGGTTCCGGATCACAGATTTTGTTCAAACATTGAACACGGTAATGATAAATATGAAGTTTTAGAGAACAATAACTTTATTTACCTCCTGTGTCGAAACTTTTGAGCGTTAGACTCTATAATATTTTGGCTTTTTCACATTTTGTCATAAGAAAACCGTGTTCAAAGTTTGAACAAAATCTGTGATCCGGAACCCGTGCACTCTCCTAGTTAGTGATTAAAGATTCTATTCATTCATTTTATTTGTTTTTTGTAAAGGAAAAGGCTTCGAGCGTTTTTCTTTAAAATCAATTCCTACATTCCCGTGGACATTGACGCATTTTAATTTTAAACGTCAGAAAACTGATAATATTTAATTGTTAATCAAAATTTTCGTAAAAAGCTTATGGAAAATGGAATTTGTGTATATGTGCACTCCCACGCACCTTGTTAATTATTTTCGTTGATGAAAAGAGAGGGTGGTCCTCTCTGACCTTAGCGGAAATTCCTTTTCGAGTGAAATTCGATAGCGACAGGGAGAGAGATAGATATGTATTCGATTATTTGTAATTTGAGTATAAAAGATAGTGTCATACAATGAGTATACTAAGAAATATACATAAATATTACAGTCTGATATCACAGACAGTTAGTTAGTTAGACAGTTTAATAATACAATAAAATAAACAAAAAAAGTGTATTAATTAAAATATTGCACAATATATCACAGACGTCTTGACACTTATAATATACTGTAAAATGATAATATGTCGAGTCTTTCAGGAGAGAGAAAGAAGGAGAAAGGGAGATAGGAAAAAAAGCGTGTATATGTCAAGGTGGAAAAAAAGTTTTACATGGCAAAACATATAGATTAATGTCAATCTTAACACAATAGTATAAAAGAAAAGCGTTCATGTCACAACTTTCTCTTCTTATACGTTACTTTTTTTTCACGTTATGGTTATGACTTAAAAAGGGATAATGAAATTTTAAGTCCTTTATTTTATTTATTCTATCATTTATAATTTATATTTTCATCAGATCTAAATCTTTTTCTCCTTTTTTTCATTATCTCTTTGGTATATTTCTTGTTTAATTTGATACAAAAAATAGACGTCTGATATATTATCTGTATATAATCCAAAACTTTAGCAAATGCAATCAATCTTGTTTCCTAATGCTCTTAATAAAGATAAATTCATGACTTTTCTAACTAAAAACTGTGATTTAAAATAAAATTGACGAATGACAATTTTTGTTGAACTACTTTTTACAAGGGTGATACAAATATATAAGAGGTATTGTTGACAAATGCTTTCAACAGATTTTAAACTTTATGTTTATGCACGCATAAAACAATTTCCTAAATTTTATCGTTCACGCATTATAGTCTCTTCCCAGCTATAAAATTCCTATATATAGTAACAACGCATAAATTATTCTCTTTGACAAACACTGCCCATAGAAAGGAATAACCATCTCGATAGGATATTAAGATAATATCATCAAGTGTAAATGTTTATAAACTGCCGAATTGATACTTCATTGCGCAATGCCATTTATTCACTTCACAAATCTGTTTTCTTTTTAAAAGGAACCAAAATGACTCACTGTTATTATCCTATTATATGAGCGCGTATATATAGTTATATAGCAATTGGGACGGCAAGGGAAAAGAAAATTATACGATAGGGAATCTCTTCAATGGAAATTAATGTTTACGGATATTGCGCTGTATTTTCCTTGTATTTGTACTCTATGTGTTAGTAAGTTGCTTCTCAAAAACTTAGTAGTTTATAGGAAGATAAACATTTTTATTTTTGGTACATCTAAAGATACCCTTGCTTACTAATACAGGATATTTAAGATATTTTATTAAAATTATGAATTGAAATCAATGTAATTATTATTTACTTATACTTTTATTTGAATTTCGTACTTGTATTATTTATTAATTCTTTAAATTGACGTTACAATTTTTGAAATAATTGCTTATAATGGTTTTCTGTTAGTATTATTTTTCTATTATTTATGAACTTCAAGTGCAAACTTATCAACATTAGAATATTTAAAATATTATACATTGTATTATAAGAAAATAAAAAAACACTGTCTTAGAGATTTTTTTAAATATAAATGTATAATAAGAAATAATAAACAATTCATCTAAAAACTTGATGTTTTCAGATATTTATTATTGGAGATGTTTCTCACGCCGCGATTTTCTCGAATCTGTTCTAGTGTTTGGTTTTCAGCAGAATACTTCTTGTGGAAGTGGTGAGAGAAGACTACGAGTCCATTTCTAAGCATAGGATCTACGCGTATAGAGGTAATAAAAAGGTTTAAGAGCAATTAGAAAGAGGTTCGAACTGTCGCTTGTTTCGCCACGTACTAGACACAAGTAAATTTTACTGTCACTGTAATAAACAGGCTAAAATTTAGATTTGAAAATATGTTCATATCCAAAAATTGTGATGGCATCTGTGCAAAAATGGCTTGTTATAAAGTTTAATTAGTTTTCTGTCGCGTTATGGGCCACTGTTTAAATTTAAAAATAAGAAGTGTTATAGCAATAATTACTATTTTGAAATTATTATTTTGAAATAATTATTCCAAATATAATATATATTCTGAAAAATATTTATGTACCTCATTACCGCTAAGGTGTATATTTTTTGTAGAATCATTTGTAAATGTTTTGCCGATTAATATAATGCCGTTTTGTATAGTTAATTCCCCTGTGCAATATTGCGAGATATCTCATCGTGAAATTTACTCGTTTCCCCTACATACTCTAATGACCGATTTCATTTAGTAGGAAGTATTTATTCAGAAATTTATTTAGAAACTATTTGTACTTATAACCCCAATGGAAATTGTAATTTTAACGGAAACCAAAATTTCCGTGTGCTTTCTAAATTTAAATTTCAAACGTGCTTAATTTTGTTTACATTCTCCAACGTAACTTTACGTAAGTTTACGAAATTTAAATTGTATGTTTCGCATATCTGATGATGTTGTTGCCCGCACTAAAAAAAAAAAAAATCCTTCTTAAACTGGTAAATGCATTACAAAAATATAACCCTGCTAGAAACACAATTTATTTGTTAGTGACTAAATTGCTTTATAATAACATTAAAATACATTATTAGGGAGCGTTAAAATATCTATTAATCCGTCTTCTTTTAGTAATGAAAATGAGTTTATATATTGAATTCATTTCATGCATATTATTGATGATTATTATCATTTATTGATAATGTTTAAAATTTTAAACTTTAACTTCTAATTGAATAACAGATTATTTTTTGAAAAAAAAATATATTCTAATGTCCAATCCAATAATCGAATAATTGATATAGATTATAGGTAGTTAGTAAATTTTTTATTAAAACGCGTAGGGCAATTATGCCAAGTACTGCATAATGTTTATTGTCCAACGGACTCTTTAAAGTAAATTAACCGTGAACTATTTTAACTAAAGACCATTTCAAATAATTAGATTTTTTAAATTTAATTAAATAAAAATACGAGTGACTAAATTAATAATGTCAATATATAATATTACTGTGAAAAAAATAGGTATTATTGCGGAAGTTTAATTATCTATATATTATTTTTGATTAATTATTATATATGCGATGCTTTAAATTAGTCTAAAAGTAAACAAATCTTCTCACGTGAAGTTCGACACGTAAATCGATATAAAGAAAAGACATCTTAAAGACGCAATACTTTTTTTTCACTCCGTACGCGATCGTAGAAATTATAACGGTTCTTATAAGAATAACTACTTGGTAAACCACCGAAACATTTATGTATTTGTTTAAAAAAGTTAAGATTCATATGCCGACTCCTAAACTGATCACAACGTTCCTCAGTTTAATTCTCACTCCTTGGCGGCCATACAAAAGGCTCCTTGCGGAAGAGATTAATTAAAGCACTTTTCTCCACACACGACTGACGTCAGCGTCAGCGCGGCTTCCCCCGTAGAAGAATTAATTAGGCAACAGCTTTCCGGACCGCCTTATCCCTCTTCAAGATTTTTGTTGAAGATATCCCTTCTTTTCTCCCTCCATATTTAATTCTGTATTAATGAAGAACGCTCAAAAAGGGTGTAGAAAACAGGTATTTACCGAGAAGACGCTTGAAATTAAAATTTAATCAAATTACACGCGGGGCGAGCTTTACCATTAACGAAATTAGTAAACAGATCTATAACGTGCTCTCTAAATCGCAGCCAAGACAGAGAAGCTGAATTCATTTCCACCGATTGCAGTGAAAAGTGCTCCCGATATCCAGGACTGTCAAAATTTCATTTTCATTTACTATACGCTTCATGTTGCAGTTTACATTTTCGGAATAAAAACAGAAGCAACCGTACAACGGTTATTTTATTTCTACAAACGTATAAGCGGTGCATATTGTTAACTGACGTGATTGGAAAGAAATTCAATCCGCCATATTTAATGATTGTATACATAATTCAATATTTGACTTGCATCGCTTTGTTTATGTTAGTTTTGAAATCGCAGGCATTCAATTTCGCTTACCAATTCAAGAGATTTAATTGAATTGGAAGGAACTACGTTCTAATTATGACGTTCTTAGAATCATTACGAAATTTAATAACTTGAATCCAAGAATTTGATTAATTTACTTGACATAATATAATATAACTAACGTTCATTACTTGGGTAATCGGATATGACTTAATATTTTAATAGTTATAACAATAAACTTTTGATAATTCAACAACTTGTTATAAATATTCAGTCGAAATATTTGTAACATATATATTAAACGAATTGTAACTTTTTCTAATAATTTTTCGAGGTACGTAAAACTTGAAATATTTAAGTTCTAAATATATAAACTTTAAGAATTCATAGAGTACTTTTAAATTTCAAAGTTAAAAAAGTAAACATTTTTATGAAAGCTAAAAGTTCAGCGTATAAAATATTTTTTCTATTAAAATTTTTATACTTTTCGTTGGAAATAGTTTCAATTAAACGTCTGATAAAATAATACAGTGGGTGGGATGCGGCTTTAAATAAAGATATGAAAAAAAAATAATAATTAATAAAATGATCCGTATTTATATGCGTAGCCCTTTTGCTTTGTAAAAATGAAAAATTTGTCAAATTATGTATTTTTTAATTTGCCTCAAAGGGTCAGTTTTATAAGCTCTCAAAGTTTTAACAGCTAAAAGTATTAAGAAATGATTCTCCCCTTTTTACTTTTTGTTTCAGTAGACTTTTTGCATGGACTTGTGTAATTAAGTTATAACTTGCAGAAATTCAAAATCTTTGAAGCTGCTCCGCCAACCTTAATAACGATTCCTTCCGTTCGAAGTCACGCAAGAGTAATTACGTCTAGTCAGCCCAATTCTCAAAAGCGGGCACTCAAACTCACACATCGTAAGGCGTTCATCATTTTCAGCCCGTTGGGGCGTGTCGAGTAAAAAATAAACATCCGCTGTAAAGGCCAGTTTGCGCGTAGTTTCCGCTTGAAGAACTAATTCGCGACGCGATCTGTTAATGACGGATTGGGTTTATATAACGCGCACAAGACGTGGATGATGCACTCAGCTAGTTAAGCGTCCGGAATTCAGCCCTCAATTCCATCTCATTATTCATTATCGACCAATACTCTGCGCTCTTGCACGTATTTGCTGCACTTCTGCGCTCGTACACTGTTTTCGTCTACTCTGAAGTTACGGCCTAGTACAATACCCGGAATGTAACCAATGATTTCCAGTGGTTACCTTGGTATAATAACTAGCGTGCATCTAATTCAAATTTTTTTAGAGTACGCAAATCTCAAATTCTGTAGAATCTTATGCGATTTAACATATTTAGTTTGCAATTTCTGTGAAACGAACAAATTATTCAATATACAATTTATTCATATTTATTCCATACAATTTCTTATTACAACTATATATAATAAGTAAATGAATTTAGAAGTTTTTAATTGCTAGAATTATTTAAACTTGGTATATTTTCCGTTCTATAAAAAGATATTAATTTTTCTGGCTTTCTTTAGTGCTCCTGCGTTTTATATTTCAATCTCCACGACGCTCACTTTTTCATAAACATCATAGTCCATCCCGTCAAGCTCAACGCAATATTATTCCTTTGTATAAGGTATTTCAATGTCAAGCAGATTCTATTTACTTGGCACTGAAATACGTATTATTATGCGTTTATTATTACATTCGTCTCGGCCGACGTAGAAATTAGAGAGAAAATTTGCTTTAGCGAGCGTTTATGAAGCGCACAGGGCTAGAGAGGAGAGAGAGAGAGATGGCGAAGATAATTATGCCGACAACGGGTCGCGTGACAGGAAATTTTAACTAGTATCGCACGCCTTTAATCAGGGGCTCCGGGGGGCCGGGGGATGAAGCCTCCTCGGAGAATAGTTGAAGAATACCTCAGACTTAATAATATTCAAGCTTAGATGCTTAGAAGGGACTCCGCCCCCCGCGGGGGGGGGGGGGGAGGGCTGAAACTTCCCGCGGTTCTCGCGACCTTTGCCTTTAATTATTCTCGATTATATGCTACTTGCCCGAGATTCATTTCTCCGAACACTTGTGCAATCATCATCATTAAGGCCCTGCGACGAAGCAGCTATTGAGAGGAAGATCCGGAGAAATATTGCGAATTAGCCACGAAACCTGCATCGTTTGTAAGTGTCAGTTGGTTCTTCTCCCTTCCCATTAATTATTTGGGCGTGAAGCCCATCTGTTGCCTCCCTCTTTGCGTTCTCTCTCCCTCGCAACTTTATAAACTAGATTATTCTTGTAACAAACTCTATGCTTTTCTTTTATTTAAAATCGCGTATATTACGTTTTATTTAACTTTTTTGCCACCTGATAATTCTACCGCCTCCGCGAAAGTAACTTTGCGCAATATCTCAATTGGCTGCGACGTGTCTTCCACACATTCCGATAGCTTCGATTACTATAATTCCCGTAACAGTTACCTTGCGATAAGCTTCTGATAATCTCGATTGCTTACTTTGAAACTTCGAAATTTTTGCAACAATTACTATGATTAACCGATAAAAATTATTTGTATTTTGTTTACAGAAAAATATTTTAACTTTAGTGCCGAAGAACAGAAATTTAAAGTTAAATGTGTAATATATATTACGTTCATATTGTTTAAAATAAAAATGTTATAATTAATTTCGTTGTAATAGCTAATAGATTTCTTGCGTTTGAAATCAAGAACAAGAACAATAGATATGTATTTGTTCACCACTATAAAGGAAGCATTAAAAAATGGTTTATTTGCCAATATTATTTGGTGAAACTGGCTTGGGATTCCACGAGTTCACAACTCATGCAAAACTCTTTTCAGGTCTTTAGAATTCATTCTATGCACGCCCCGCATTTTTCATTATGCATTGTATAAACCAACAATGACTGGGACCCCGATTAATGGCAAACTTCTTGCTTCGTCACGCTGAACTATTAATTTACTTCCCTCTATACGTATAGGCAACGAGAAAGTGCCATGTCAGGCGTATTTTGCTCAGCCAATATCTGTGCGTTTATCTGTTAAATTTTTGAAAGAAGTCATGGACGGATTTATCCTTTCAAAATAGTTTCAATTTAGTACATCTATATTGCAGAAAGCGGCAGGTAGAGCATTTTGATAGAAATTTGAGAGGGAAAATAAATAGAAATATATAGAGTGATATCTGAAAAAAAAACACAACAAAAGTTGTAACAAAATTATTAGAATTGCATATATTATTGCATACATTGTTATTTTTTCAATTTTTAATTCTTTATTTTATTTGAATAATTTCCACTTATTTGATCTATTTTTTTTTATACTATTGGTCTATTATTATAATCCAAATCTATTTTTAGCATAATGAAAATATATCCTGTTTTATAAAATTATTAAATCTATAAGATATCATAACTTCTAATTTGTTAAAAATAACGAATTAAGTTACTCTTGCATGCTATTCTTTTTATAAGATCCCTGGTAGCAAGTATTCGATAATATCGCTAGAATCTAGGGAGATTTTGACATTCTAGCTAAATTTTGTAATAAATTCTCGCTAGAATTCCTTACGAATTTTCATACAAAGAATATGAATTCTACCGGTAATATCGATAGGACCGGAATATAAGTTTTCATAATTTTTTTAAATTGTCTGAAATAAGTTTATTGAACAATTATTACATGTACTTATATTTTGTAGTTTTAATAGTAGAATATTAACTAAAAAATTGTTAATCATAATAGCTTTTAATATAATTATATAAAAAATAGAAATAAAGTGATAATTATTCAATAAATTTATTTCATACAATTTTAATAAAATTAAAAATCAGTTTAGAGTGCTGTTTTTGTTCTACCAATATTTTTTGTAGAAACTATCGTCAGGCCGCCGATGATGATGTCCAGGTGATCCTCTCCGTAGCTTTCGGGGTCTAGGTGTCGATTAACCTTGAGGATCCTGTCTGACTGCACTTTTTCGCCGACGATGATGTCTAGCTGACGCGCTACGTAGTTTTCGGGGTCTATATGAGGCGGTTATCTCCAAGGACCAGGACGCCGATGGTGATGATGAAAACTACGGAGCACACAACTTACACATCATCATCAGCGACCTGGAATTTGGAGATAACCACCTCAAGGTAAATCGACATCTAGACTCCGAAAACTACGAAGCATGCCACCTATACATCATCGTCGGCGAGCAGGTGCCACCAGACAGCATCCTCAAGACGAAACGACCTGGTACTTGGAGATGACTACCTCAAGGCAAATCCACACCTAGACCTCGAAAACTACGGGGCGCACTATCTGGACATCATCATCGATAATCTGATACTGATTTCGAAAAAATAATAAATAAATAAATGTATTGAATAATTATTGCATTATTTATATTTTTTTATTTTAATCAAAAATCAAGAATAATTAGATTATTTTGACATTGCAGTATAGGCGTAAAGGCTCTGCTGTATTCTACCGATATTTGTACTAGAATCCTCTTACAATTCTAAGTAGATTCTATTTAGCGGTTCTATCTGGAATCTAGAATTCTGGCTAGCACTTATCGGATACTTGTTACCAGGGATATTAGAATAATATTCAATATTTCAAGAAGTTCCTAGAAGTAGAATTTAATCAATAAACTGCTCGAATAGCTGTGGTGGCCCATAATAATTATACTCATTTTAATTGTGCCCAATTTATCATAACTTAATATATCTATGTATAAATTTTACCAATGCTAAAGTGGTGCGCACTATATAAGCATATTTAACATATGTACAAAAAACATCCGGTTTTATTGAAATTTACTTTCAGGAAGTATACTCAACAGTATTTATTGCATATAAGAGAACTGTAAAGGAAATCGATGGCAAACAGTCTTGAGGAAAATCATTTTGCAGTCTAACGTTCTCAGAAAACGGTTTAGACTTCTACGCGGTTAGGGTGCGAAAGTCTCACTGCCTTGGAAAAGCATGCATATACGCCATAAAATACCGCGGCAGCATCTGGAAATCTCTATAAACCAACAGCTGCAATATGTATGGGTTATAGAGTGAATCTCGAGAAAGCGATTGACAGCTACGGAGCAGCGAGGCTAAATTTAAACGGCTGATTTAAATAGTAATTGCTATTTTGCAGAAGTGCGGGGATGAAGACTTTAGCCTGATGACAATCTGGGTCAATTTTATCCGTATTATGAAGCCGTCTTTCTCGTCTCAAACCTACACCAGCCCAATGTATAAAGAATAATAAAGTGTATAATACCGCGCAAATGCAAAAGACGCGGAATGGAAGGATCGTAAATTTAATATTCATGCAAGAAGGAAGCGGTAGCATGGATTTTGAGTAGCGGCGTATGCGTTGCGTGCAATCTGAATAATGTATATAAAATGCAACAATGTTGGTTCCTAGCAGCACGCATCCCCTTTGAAAAATTACTTTACGTCAAGATTAGTTACCAATTTTTTTATTTCGTCTATTTCGTCCATTTATAAATAATTATACGCTTGACTAAAAATGAGTACTTATATACTTGAGGAAAATTTATATGTGTACTTCCAGCTGAATAACTTGGTTCTAAAAAGGTTTTATCTAGTTTTTCGTATTCTCTAATTTAAGAAAAATCATCTTTGCATATTTTAATATTACTCATATCTTTGTGCCAAATGTAAAACGTAAATTTGATTGATTATAGAATTGTAGAAAAGCGAGATAAAATTCGATTTTACGCAAATTATTCAAAAACTACTCTTAATCAAATCCAAATTGAAATCGATCACTAGAGATGTTCTCTTTGTAATTTTTATTATCTATAGTAGATCAATCACAGATCACCGAATCAAAAATTATCATACTTTACATGGAATTTGAAAATGAAGGAAAATTTACTGGAATTACATTAAATTTTAATTAATAAATTTTCAATAAATTCCAATAAATGTTCTCCTAAAGAACGATAATTTTAGTGGATTTGGCAGCTGGCTGGTAAATTCTTACTGAACTATTTGTAATTTTGTCCAAAATATCTTTCTCCAGTAAAGTAATTCTATTGGTTAAATAGAAGTTTTCATAATAAGAGCGCAAAATTTTACATTTACATAAGGCAGCCGTGAACGAGAGTGATGAAGTCGTGCCGAGTGATTCGGGGTTGCACAAAGGACGTAAAATACGTAAAATCAAAACGCACAATGCATCAAAAAATGATTACATTAACAAAATTACTAATAAAGTGTTTAAAAATAAAAAAACGCTGCTAACGAAAACTTTAAACTATATTTTTTTTAATTCTATTGTGTTTTCTCTCAATTCCTAGGAAATGAAGATAAGGCTACAAAATTAAATTTGATTGCATTTTTCATATTTTCATAAGATTACTACTGAACAAGAGTTAGCGAATGAGAAAATGCCGCTACTTATTATGCAAAATAGTTAAAAAAAATTAGTTCCAAGATCCTTGCATATCTTTCCTTTTGTTTTAATATCTCATCAAAACTGAGAACATAAAATCTTAGCTATTATTCATGCTAAAATATACATTAGATAAGAATATTTTGTACTGCACTGAATTCTGCTGAGTATAGAAACATTTAATATAATACTTTCTTATGCGGTTCTTTTAATGTTATTGTAGAAGTAATTATTGTCACGATGCGTTTTAAACAATTATTGTTTATTGCCCGCGCACGTGACAACTAATTTATTATTCGACAAAAACCCGGTAGTTGATTGAAATTTAGATTTTTACTCTAATTAGTTAATTCAATTCGTACGATGCGAACAAATCAAACCGCATTCAAAAGTACCGATTTGGTGCCGTTTAAATGGCACGCATAGATTTCGGCTACTCCCGGCGACAATCGGCTCAGTTCGGCCGCTGCGCTGCGCTCATCACACCGTGCGTTACCTCTCTCTCTTCTTCGTCTTCCCCACTCTGCCGCTCCTCTCTCTCTCTCCCTCTCTCTTGCGCGCTCCGACTTCTCTCTCTCCCACCACAATACTCAATTTACACACACACTACTCTGCACCAACGATTTCACCCGTTCACCAAATTCAACCAATTCAAATTTAAACTCCACCTATGCAAATTCTTACCGTGGTCCTGTCACGGTCGCCATTTGTCACGATGCGTTTTAAACAATTATTGTTTATTGCCCGCGCACGTGACAACTAATTTATTATTCGACAAAAACCCGGTAGTTGATTGGGCTGATCAACTCGAATTTGCATAGGGAGTTGAAATAATTTGAGACACTCGATTAATTTTCAATAACAATATATTATCAACAATAATCATAAATTACACTCCCGGGCATCTACCCTCACAAACACCCAAAATTTCCACGAAACACCGAAAACTCATATACGACCTCTTACTCCGAAATCTCAACCGAAACTCCTTTTCAATTATAATAATCTCAATCACTCACACAAACATACTCACACTCACAAACGAAAATCTACGTGTACGCAGACACGTCAATATAATAAAATCAGTATTCAATAGGTTCTTCGAAATCAAAATAATTGTAGTCAAAATAATCTGCGACTGGGTCGTTGCTCCTTCATTGTTGTCGTAATGCGCACCTGTAAACAAACTCCTTTTTGGAGTTGCGCGCGCGGACGGCCTCACGACATTTCGTCGCATTATGCATTATAAGTAACCAACATTAACATTACCTTGAAAATTGTAAGACTGTAAAACACCGCTTTAAAAAAAATAATAATAATAACAGCAGCACCTGATAGTGCAGGAAAAAAAAACACCGAACATACTTTATACAAAAAACTCTACACGCCTTTGTCTTTTCGTATATGTAGATATACAAAACAAAGGCGTGTAGAGTTTTTTTGTGTTTAGAATGGCCGGTGCCCTTTTTGTTCTCGGAGACTTATTTCAGATATGGGTGCGCCCACGAAAAACGAGACCGCGCATGCAGATTTTTGCGCTACGCAACCCACTCAGTTCGACAAGCTATTAAAAGAATTTTAATTCTTCAAAAAAAAAAAAAAAAAAAAATACATAAAATAAACTTTCTCTCTTGTTCCTGACGGTGCTGTTATTATTTTTTCGAACACGTGTTTTTCATTCGGAACTATATGTTACAAATAAAAAATTTGTCAAATTTCAAGTTAGGAAAATGAAGGGTTTATAAATTACAAGATATAAAAAAAAGATGCCGCTGTGAGACCGCATGCTCGTACCACCCTATTCCCAGACTTGGCACCGAGCAGCAGATCATTTCATTTTTATGAGTTTCTTCACCACCAAAGGGACTTCTTAAATACTAAAATAAAAATAATAGATCCCTAGTAGCAAGTTTCCGATAATTTCCGATAATATCGCTAGAATTTAGCTAGAATTGGACATTTTAACTAGATTCTAGCGATATTGTCGGAAACTTGCTACCAGGGATGTCTTTAACTAAAGACAGCAAAGCTAGGACTGAACGTATCCTGCACGAAAGAACTCTATACGCCATTCTATAGTCATGTATATCTTTATATATATAGCTGTATGTAAAGGTGTGTAGTTTTTTTTGCGTATGATATGTTCGGTGCCGCAAAGCTTTATAAAGAAATTGCCGATAAAATATTTTTATAATCTTTGATGTCGATAACTAAAGTTAAAAAAATCTTTACAGTTTTTTTTTATCAGTGTTGTAATCCTTATAAGGAAGGTTTCAAAATTTAATAAAAGAAATATCCTTGTATGCAAAGAAAGCATTCAAGTGCTCAAAGATTAGTGTCAGAAAAAGTGACAGTTCGGGTTTTGTTACGTATTTAATTCAACCAAATTACAATTCAGATGTATGCATCGATGCTGTCAGAAACGTTTAGTTCAATTTTTAATGCATAAAAAACATTGATCAAAAAAATACGTAAAGTATTATATTAAGAGATTGAAATTAAATTAAAAAAATAATTTATGAAAATATAAATGTTTATTTAAAAGATTGACAATCCAAGTAAATATATTTATTTTAACAAATTAAAAAGTAGCTTCACTTTAAGTCACGTTATATCTTTGCTTTATTTTTCAGCTAAAAACGCACTAGAAAGGGCAATATTTCTCAAGAAAATTTGTTTTTCACATAAAAAGAAATTCTAGTAAGAAACAACTTTGAAAGCTTTAGTTAAATACAGATATAGCTGATGTATTTATGTTATATTTTAGAACCACCTACGGAGTTTACACACTGTATAAAAATTTTAAAATGGCCGTATCTGAAGTATACTTAAAAGGTTTGAAGGAAAAAAAACATGTGCCTCTTCCTCGTGGAGATATCACATTTTTCATCATTTGCTATAACTAGTTATCTTTGCTGCAATTCAGCGTAAAAGCGTAAAATAATTAAGAAATTATAAATAATGTTTGCAACGAAGCATTATATTTACTTAAAATAAATAATTTATTATTTGTACGCAGATTAGTCACAGTAAAGACGAGTAAAGCTTGCAGAGAGACTATATAATTGGAGTTAGCCAGTCCCTTTCAAATTATTCAATGAGCTTAATGGCCGGCTGTTAAGTTTCCTGGTAAAAGCTACTTCGAAAACTTTCTGCTATCGCAGAAACTGTCAGCGGGATAACGTTATAGTAATAACACTGCAAGTAAACTTGCAATTAATGAGAAATCGTCACATTTCCGCTTTACATTTACGAGACAATGTAGTTTGAAACTATACATAGCAATAATCATTTTCAGCTAAAATTGCATTTTAGCTGCGCTTTCTTTTTATTGTATTTGATTGCTCACAATATAAATAATTATGTTATTTTCTCTTTTGTGTTATTGGTTTTTGTGCATTATATTGAAAAATTACAGCACGAGAAGAAAAGAGAGAGAAAGTGTTTTCGAAAGGAAGGATTACCGACTTTATCTGAATTTCAGTTAAGAGAGATATCGAACTGAGAGTAGGGTTGGAGTTACTACAGTAAATAAGTCATCCAAAAGTTTGCATACTGATCATACAATATATTCAAATTCGATCTCACTTTAAAATCTGATTTGAATAGTCCCTCTTCAGGGACTAGCCGGAGGGTTATTATAGAGGCACCAAATTGAGGTAAACGAGATTTATTTTGCATATCGATATTATGAGCAAGTTTTTAAAGGACTAGAAAGGTATTACAATATCTAGCGAACGAGTAAGTTTGATTAAACATCATTTGTTTAACTGCAGTTTAACTCATTCATTTCATATTCTCTTTGTACTTTGTAATTCCACCAACCGTATCAAATAAATGTCGGAATTGTTACATTTTACCCGCCCACCCGCACTTTGATTAAACATCATTTGTTTAACTGCAGTTTAATCATTCATTTCAGATCCTCTTTGTACTTTGTAATTCCATCAACGGTATCAAGTAGATGTCGGAATTATTACATTTTAACTCTTCCGCGCACTTTCACGAGATATCGCCTCATGAAATGTACGTATTTCTCGTATGTGTATACATATGCTATAGCTATCAACTGCGCAGGAGAACTAAAATACCTATACTCACAATTATTAGCTCCATTTACGGAATTACAATTCCTTCAAATATTCAAAAAGTCTAAAAAATCTTTTATTTTATTCGAAATGCATTTTTGACTTTCCCTTGTATGAAAACTCCATACGACACTTTCAATATTGTTTCAAAGATATCAAAATTCTCGAGTTCATCGAATTTTTTTAGTTTTGGAATTTTTACGGAGGAACAAACAAATAAAGAAAGAAATTCAAAATGTTGACGGCGGGCATGTAGGTACGCATGGAATAATATTTAAAAACCGCTGCCAATTCATTGGCATTTAGCTTCCTCCTAACTAATTTATCATTCCAACATTATCTGCAAAATTCATTAAAAACAATCGATTTCAACAAAATTAATTTCAAACTATTCTATATTTAATTAATAACTTATTTTTGTATTATTATTTTATTTTTCCATTTTAGAATTTAATGAACAGCAAACAAAATTTAAATAAAACTTTTGTTATTGGAATATTTAAAATTCTAAAAACAGAATTTTTCAAATTCCTTGCGCAAAGCTCAATTTCGCGCCAGCTTGAGTAAAAATCATGCACTAAATCAAACTTTGCAGAAGTCGTATCAAAAAATAATGTTCAATACAATAGCATAAAGGTGGCTTTAACCTGGTCTTACTTTTTCACACTATCTTCGTTTTTAAAAAAATTAAAGAAAAGTAATTTTTTGTATTTTATTTAAACTATATTGCCTAATGTAAAAATTCATAATAAAATGATAATAATAATAAAAATATGACAGTACTATATGTTATATATATAATCGCGATACCATACATAATTTAAAATCATTATAAAACAAAAACTAGTAGATGAACTTAAGAAATTCTCTGATCGATCATTGAAAGAGATCGATTATTCACTAATACTCTAGATACAGCTATTCAAAAAATTGAAACAAAATAAATAAAACTTTAATATCTTTTGAACTAATAAGTTTCATAAGCAGAAAAACTTTTTACTTCCGTAAACGTTGCACATAGAAAACTCATTTTTTTCAGTTTTCAGCTTTTTATTCAAAAACTGATTGACAAAATGGCTTGAAATTTTTACAGATTATAGCTATATATATTCTTAATTACCACAAATTTTTTCAGAGCAGTTGATAAATTAATTTAAGAATTATAAGCTTTAAAAAAAAAACACGTTTTTATTAAAAACAAAAGAACCATAAGAAAAAAAATATTTTTTTTGTCGCCATCACAGAAAAAAGCAAAAAAAATGAGCCGTGAACGATGAAAATCCGTTCTGTAGAAGCTAAGATCCAGGCGTATACACACACACATACATCCATACAGACATTTTTCAAAAACCATTTATTCTTGTTACTGACACCTTAAAATACAATTATAACAGGTTTTTCGAACAACTCCAAAAATTACTCACACATAATTCATCACAAAGCTTCCTCTAGAAGGAAGCAAAAATGCAAACATAGTTGTGTTTTATTTTAAGATAAAATTATGAGTAAGTAGTTTAATATTAAACATAATATGTTTTTAAACTATAAACAACTGCGAACAAAGTGGCACTTTATTTTACGACAAAATTAGAGTAAGTAGTATATATCAAGTTTAGTCAGACGTAATTCATATTTTTATAGTACAAACTTTCTTAAGATTATTATAACTTTCTTTCTATTTTAGCGTATTTAACGAGGTGAAACTTTTTAAAATTTATATTTTAATAACGCTCGAGGGATTATCTTAAATTCATTCCTTCAACTTCTAGGTCAGTCTCATATTTTTTAAAGCAATCTCATATATTTAGGTGCTTGCCCATATTAAATGTAGCGTTAGCATATTGAAAGTTTTGATTTTAGCTGCATCTGGAAAATGAAAAAACTTAATAATAGTTATTAACTTTCAAGCTACTGTAAGTTACTTCTTTTTTGTAAAATACAGGTTTTGCACATTTTAAGTATATTAATATATAAAGCAGAGCATTTTACCCGAAAACTAAAAAATTTCATGATAGTGCTCAATTTCGTTTTCGGCAGGAGGAAAAGTAGAACAGTGTGTACTGTACTTTAACTTACAAAGGGAACCTTCACTATAAAGTAGGCTATGGCTCTCCACTTCATCTCTAGAGTTGAGAAAGTTGGAAAAGTTGAAAGTCGAATGCGGTGAGTTGCTAGCGATGATCTACTGTTTTCAAATGGTTTATAAGAAAAGAGAATTGCTTAAAAACAATTGTTTGAAAAGTAGACTTTTTACGTTTCTCTAGCAAACTTTGATACTGCCCAATGAAAACTTTGATTGTCGCATATTACTGATATTTGCTTTCAACAAATAAGGCTTAAAAAAATGTTTGTGTAGAATTAAAACTTGTTAATTAATAATTTTTTTGATTAAAGTAATACATCTTTTTAAAATAAATCAATTTTATTAAAAAAAAGAATTCAATAAACATTCATTTTGTTAACCAAAAATATTGTATTTGTCTGCAGATGGTATAAATAATTTTGTTTCTAAGTAATATCAATGCTCACGATATTAGATTGTATTTTAGAATACAGAAATTTTTTCAGAAAACCTATTAAAGTATCATTATTGTAACCATAAAAACTATCAATTTACCTTTCAGTTCTTCGATTTATTCCATAAAATCTCATAAAATCTCATAAAACGAGGGTATTACTTGAAGCACTTAATTTTTTTTCCTCTTCGATTAACTCTCTCTTTTTCTATCACTTCCAGCCATCTTCTTTACCTCTCTATATCTTTTGTGCATTAATAAAAATCGCTGAGACACTTCTTTACGTCAATCTAAAGCCACTTTCCTCAACCTTCTGTCTTTTAATTGTATCCCTTCTTACTTGGAGAAGACGAAATGGAAAATCCGAAGATCGCTGAGCAAAAAGAAGTACAAAGAAAATAAAGATAAAACGACAGGATAAAAAACGACAAGGGGAAAGATGAAGAAGAATGTACTTTACTTTTGCTAATAGAGAATATTACGTTCCACAAAATCAAAGGATCAGAGTATACCTCTGTAAATCAAAGGGTGGGAGTATATATGTTTCTGCTTCTACAAACACACACTCCTATGTATATAAGATGTAGAAAATAATTTTAGAGTTCATAAAGAGCAGTGTACATAATAAGAACGTTCTTATGACTTTCATAATTCCTTGGGTCGAACTTTTTGTATTATTAGTAATGACAGTTTAGCAAAAGTTTTATAAGTGGTAAACTGCGCGAACCAGGTCCGCAATATACAAAAACGGGCAGGAAAGCAGTCTTATCACTACTGCTTTAAGAAGAAAGACCATATTCTTGGCATCTTTTTTTATTACTAAACTTTTCTTGGATGATAATTCTTCATCCGGTAATAAATTTAAGAGTGCACTAAAAGTGGGGAAATGCGTCACGTCATTCAGAATATGAACAAGCTTCTAAGTGCGAATTACCTGACAACTATTAACAACCGTTGATATATTTCATGTAAATATTTCGCCAATTTATCTCCTTTTATAGTACCAGAGGTAGATATTTGCTAGGTAGATATTGCTTTCTAATCGTTGTCGAGCAAGAGATCGCTTTTCCTATTTTTGAAGTTTGCAGCTCGAGCAAACGTATGCCATGTTATAGCATGACAGAACAAACGACATGGAAAGCCTTTTATTTTATATTTGAATTAATAAAAAATATTGAGACCCATTTATTAAATAACGTGTGGAAGAAATGAAAACACTAATTTTTATAGGGGTTTTATGCAATCATGCATTTAGATAAAAAAATTTAAGTAAAATAGTTTAAAGTTATAAAATATTAAAGAAAACTTAAATTAAAATGCCTCTTGCGTGCATAGAAGTTGTAAATCTAAATACAATATAAAGATACTTTAAATAATATTTCATTATTTTAGAACGTCATAATTATTATAGATATATTACGTATATACTGTAGGCATTAGAATTACTCGGATTGAAGCACCAAAGATGGTGTAGGATGGAGTAACGTGGAGTTCAATTGCAAGTCAAATGAAAAAAAGATTTTTTTTTATTTTTCTACATCCGGACTAATAGATTGGGTTTGGAGGTAAACATCAGAATACCGCCTTGAGGTTCTGAACCGAACAGGTTCTTGTACTAACTTATAATAAGAATAATCTTAATATTATTTAATTATATTTTTTAACGTTTTTTTTTCTAAGATAAAGCATACAATTATTTAAAACTTTTTAATTTTTAATTGTTAATTTGTTAAGTAAAATTGACATATGCAGTAAAAAGATAAGTAGGATGTGACATAAATGCATTTTGTAAATAATACGTTTAATAAATCAACAGATAATTCAGTACAATTTATAGCAGATGTATGTCAATTATCAATGTAGATTGAATTCGTAAATGCGAAAGTTTTAATTTAATTAATATCCAAATTACATTTATGTTCAATTCTGTTTCGCAGTACAATTTCATTATTTTCAATGAAACAATGAAACAGTGAAATTATGATTATCCGATAAAGGACTAATAATTTTATAAATGTATTGAAGTAATAAAACAAATTCACCAAAAGATTAGATTAAATAAGATTTTGATTAAATAATATTTATTTTATTAATATTTTTGTAATAACTAGAAGTTATAACGATATATTGTAAATGAAGTAATCTATTTTATAAGAATTTTGTTTTACAATTAATTAAATTTGATGGCGGCTGCAGCCTGAACACTTTAATTTTACTGTTTGCATACTTCGCCATAGGGCTTTCTACAATAAAAGAGTAATTATAATAAAAGCAGATAACTAAACTTATGCAGATATTGCTGATTCTTATAGTATGCAACGCGAAAAAAAATCCAATAATATTACGAAATAAAATGGCCAATACAGAATGCGTATTGAAAGGAACTATAAAATGTACATCAGCAAATGAAGTATTTTCTATAAAAGATAGAAAGGCATAGTGTAATGAAAAAGCATACGAGTAATTCTGAAATAATTAAACAATTTATAATTATTAATGTATATTTATATTTTGTAGCAACCCTTTGAGGGCTAAAAATCAAGTTGTAGAAAATAAATTGAAAGCATTTATTTCTTTAAATTTACGACGTTTTATTAGAGATTTCGATCTGGCTTCTTTGGGCAAATGATAAATCACTTGTTAGAAAGTTGCCAGTTGATGCAGAAATAACATTATATATGAGCACATTAATCGAAAGTAAAAAAGATAATACAAATTTATTAGAATATTATTATATATTATTACAAGTTAGAAATTTCGATTAGATTCAAAATAGACGTATGTCAATAAGGAATTTAATTTTATGAAAATGAAAATCAGCTTTTAAAATTAGCTTAAGCCTGGTACACTTTTAATGAAGGAAATACTTCGGACATTAGAATACTAAATATAACTTGAAACTTTTCTCAGCTTCAAGTTGATTGGTCAATCTTGTTAAAAACCTCTTCTTTTCAAAATTATAAAACATTGATAAAATTATTCATTATAATAAATATTGTCTGATCTGAGTTTATGCAAACTTTTTTTAACTGTTTATAAAAGAATTTTAAATTTAAATACATAAGTTTTCAAAACTATAAAAGAAAAAATATTTAATATTAATTCTAAAAAACTGTGCGGCAACATCGTTAACTTTTAAACTTTGCATTTGAAGTTTCTCGTCAACGTACTCGTAGGCAATAAAGAAAAAGTTTTGGCTTAATAGTCCATCTGCATTAGAGTTAAAAAAAAAACTTGAAAAGTTTTTTTATTATGAACTGTGTATTCTTAAGAGAATGGCACTTATCATTAGTTTAAAAGCAAACTGAACAGTTTTTCAAAGTCGCGTTTTCAAAGCAGAAGTTAAATTAAAGTATTAAATTATGTTTTGTAAATTAGAATAGAAAATCGTTTTAAAAATAAATGCAAAAACAATAAAAAATTTAATAAATGTTGCTTATAATAAAAAGAACTAATCTATGAGATTGTTTAAAGGTAAAGTTCATTAATTTTGTTTAACTTCTCGCTTCCTTAATTCACGTATGAAAAAATTTATTGAATTTTTCAAACTGCTGGCTATTAAAAGGCACTTTTAAATGCGTTATGGTATTATTATACGATTTTCTTCTTTGTGTAACTCTCGCTTACAAAAAAAAAAAAAAAAAAATCTGCCCACGCCCACAAAGACCCGAAAACTGGCAACGCCCAACTTTTATCCTTGCTCTTGTCTCACTCTTTATTTATAACTGTTGGTCTTTCGGTCCTAAAGCGGTCTTTCTGGCGAAGGGACGGGAATTGGGAATGAGACAGACAGTGTGGCTGAACGAGGAAGTTATAGTTGAAAGCCGTTTTACTTTATTTCTTTTTCTCTCAAGTTAATTATTCTACCATTGAATCGATTCTTTTCACATAGCGTCGCTATCGACTTTCAATCTTTTGCCTTTCGGGCTGCTTTAATTCTTTTTTACTTTCTTCCCTTTTTGTCAGTCTTCCTGTTACATATTATATTTCAAAGTAATTCCATTATTCGAATAAAAGCTTAAAAGTTTATTTCATTATTAGTCCGCTTGAAAATAAGTACATTTAATAACAATTCATTATTTTAAGCACGCATGAAAGTAACATTTTTAGAATCTATTTTGACAGTACTAAAAGCATTTCATAGTAAAATAGTAAAATTTCTATTACAATTAATGATTTCTCTTGTACCTGCAAAAATATCGAAATTAGCTCTAAATATTATTTATAATCCATTAATAGATCTTAACTTCTTTTGGTAGTAAGTTGAACGATTTTTGTATGTCTTTCAATATTGCACTGATGATTCACATTTTCGGAGTCTTTGTATTCTTTTGTTTTGGTGTAATAACCCTGAATATACTATTTGAATTCAATGTATTAATACAAAACTAGAACATGAGAGTATTGTCAATATAATTTGGGGTTTCAAAAATAATTTTCAGGAAGCACTATGCAAATTTTGTTAAATTATGTCATTTAAACAAACGTCCGAAATAAAAAGAAAAATTGGGCAGTGCATTTAAGGATCTTTATGTATTTCCTCACATTTCTTATAATCGAGTGCCCATGTTTTTTAGTCCGATCATCGTGCGTCAATCTGGGTTAATAAGCTCTTAAGCAATTCGCCCGGCGCGCGCAATTAACGTAAACGACTTTGGTCATTCGCTGGATTTATATTAGCTTTCTTCGAGTTTCTCGTTTTCAGGTGTAAAAAATCTTGTTTCGAGGTCCTTGCCTCAAGAAATCAAGATTAGAATTACGCGCAGAGATTTGGTTGCTTTAAGCTTATATTACTTGCTGATAATGTTGCGGACTAAAACTTTCAAGAAATTTGAGTAATATTAAAATGCAAGACTTAAAAGAGTTCTGAAGAGCTTATTAATACTTTATATATTATATATTTTATTATTATAAGTTTTTTAATATATTATTTTATAGATTTTGAGACAAGAATGTTTAATAATCCTTGATGAAAATATTAATTAACTAGGACTTACCTACAAAGAAACTTTCTATATAAAATTATATAAAATGAGCTTTTAGAGTATGATTTTTTTTCGTTGATTAAAGTTTATTAAATTTATTTGCAGCTATACTAATATAATTTTGAACTCCGAATTTCATAAATTATTTTAATTACGTCTTTGCTATGCTTTTATTATAATTTGGAACTATTAATTCATTAAATATTTTATTACAAGTTTTTATTTAACTTTTACGAAACATAAAATTGAAAGCAAACGTATTTCTCAAATTATAAGTCTATGAAAAAATTTCATGATAATATAAATATAATTCAAAAAAATAAATAATGTGTTTTAGAAAGATAAGAAGTGTTACGTCCCAAGACGTATCTTTTTATTTCTTTTTAAATATTTAATAAACTAAATTTAACAGATTTCATCAATG
>JAWWML010014210.1:0-24738 GCA_035047165.1 Ormyrus rosae | reverse complement strand
CGTTTCTGGATTTCCACTGGATTCATGAGAACCACTGGCCGGGGCTAATCGCGTGGGGGCTAGCTTCAGACTCATTTAACTAACTATAATAAGACTTTTATTGAATGCAAGTAATTTGTTTACTATTTATTTTATTTATTTATTCTAATCATAGCCTATATTTTAAATATAAAATTACGCTATCCGTAACAGATAGTATTATTGCTTTATGCCTCTTTAAAAGAGATATTTCAAGCCAGGAAAATATTTTTCCTACATTCAACAAAATATTCATTCGAAAATTCCAAACTTTGTTAATGCAAACTTAGATTTATTCAAGAAATTTTAAAAAAACGCAGTTTCTCTAGAATCACGAATTCGCATTGTCAAAAACAACATTCGCATGTAAAGCACAGCATATATGAAACGTACCTTTCCGTTAGTTCCGCACCTAAAAGAATTCAGCGAAAAAATTCATGCGCCATTGAAACCCGGGTAAAAATCCTCGAGAAAAGGCTCTTCAAAAGCGACGCGCGACAACAAACAACAGCAGAGAATGGAAGATGGAAAAGTCGTGCAGAGATCCGTAAAATCGCGCTTCCAAAAGGAAACTCGCGCGCCTTGACATTTATAGCCTAGACGCGCGGAAGCTTTACAAGTAACAAGTAGGGAAAGATGCGCTCGTTACGCCGCCAGTGGTTCTCTGCATCGCCGGAAATGATCGAAAATTTTGAGCTCGCGCAGCTAGTTGAAACTCGTGGCGTAGTAGTTGTCGCTGTTGATTTTTTGGCTACATTTATACGTTCGCTTCTGTTTGTACTTTTTAGTTCGGGAGGGGAGTTTTCGAATTCGCGGGTTGTTTACTGAGCCCACCGTTTGAAATATTGAAAATTGGAGTGATATGTATCGATGGTACCGTGAAAGGAACTCTCTGGATAAAGTTTCACATTTTTCACAAAAATCGTCCTCGATTCTGCGTTTGAAGCTTCGGCAATAAAACCTTTCAAAAGAAAATAATTTTTTTCAACATTTTTATTACAAATTTTTATGTTCGAAAAAAAAAATTCATGTTAAAAAATGATAAAATTTGAAATTCTATTGCTATGAATAATAATTGAAATGTACCTGCTAGCGATCTGCATCGCTTTAACAAGTGCGCAAAAAGCGCCACCTCGCGGGATCAAATTACTATGAAAAATGAGGGAATATTGTGCCGATAACCGGGAAAGGGAGGAAAGGTGAAAATATCGCGCGAAGCTAAGATCGATCACGACTGCGCCCTTCCTTTCTGCGAGACGTCGCGCAACGACGACAGGTCTCTTCTCCAGTATAGGACAGAGCGAGGGAATATTGAATGACAAATGGTTGACATTTCCAGAGGAGGTCGTCGCGGCGCATTGTGAATCCTCTCGAGGAGAGGCGCGAGAGAGGAAATTCCCCGCGCACGTCGTGCCTCCTTCATGTCGCCTTACCTGCAATGAGAAAAAAGACACGACTTTAGCCTGCATTTTCCCTTACTGATATGTAATACTACGATTTTATTTCGCTTTTTTATTAGAATTTATATGCAAGTTGGGATCTAACTATTTGATTTATCAATAGTTTATTAGCGCTAAAATATTCTATCAAGGCTTAATAGCTTAATAGCAGATTCGTGAATTTAAAATGGGAGGCAAGGATTTAAATTTCGATTAAACTTGTATTTAAATAGCAGAGCAGATTGAAACTCGTTCTTCAACCTGAATAATCTATTATTATTTTATCTTATTTGCTTCATGGCGTCCAGTATATTGCAATTTTTCATAAATTTACATGCGCAACTGACCATTACAAATGCAAAGCCTAATAGAATTTAATTATCCGCCTGTGCAATAAACCATCCAAATTAGATTCTATTGAAAGCAATAATTGAATATGAATACAATCCTTGAGCATCCAATCACTAAATAAAAGAGCCTTGCACTGGTGGTCACATCAAAGTCCTAGAGAATAAAAACGTCAACGCAGCTCTTCATCTTTCATCGTTCAAACAAGCACACATCATAAAAAGCCAATCATCAATTAAAAAAAGGAATAACCCACTGGCAAAAGCATCGCAACCCTCCAAGAGAGCAGAGAACATTCATTACTCCCTCCGAAAACAAAAACAGCGAGCGAAGCCGGGCGAAAAAACTGGTCATCCGGGGGAGCGACGGCGGTGCCTCGGAGCGTGAAAAGAGTGACCCTTGGAAAGGAATGCGCGCATGTGCGAATATCCGTCTTTTTTGCGTTTGCGCGAGCTTTATATTATATTCGGCTGGATTGAGCTCGACAGAATTTCATTTTCCGCGGCGGGGCCGGACGTTGGCCCTCCCGCTGCTCGACCGAAAGAAGAAAGAGCGCCGCTTCCGAAGAATGCAATATTGCGAGTGCGCCTCATGCGTTAAGCATGACTGGTATGATTCGCGAATATTTAATATCGTTTTAAAAAAGAAACCTGCCCTACGACGACCCGCAAGTAAATTTGTCATTTACAGCGAAATTTTGGTAGCCGCAAGGAGAGGTAAAACATGATGCTTCTTCCATTTCTGTGGTTAAGTTGACTTAAAAAAAAAAAAAAAAACAGTTGAATAAACTTCTCTGCACAAAGGCTTATATAACTTTTAAAAAAGGAAGAAAGCTTCCTTTTTTTAGGTGACTTAAGCTTCTTTAAGGAGTCTCATAGGTTTTATGAAATCATACACAATGACTTGAAATTTTTGTATGTTATTCCTTAGCTAAACATACGATTATATGATTTTTTTCAGAATTTTTTATCGCCACGATTTTCGAGAAAAAAAATTGTTGAAAATTGAACTTTTAACATGGGCTCTTACGTGAAAGAGAGGTTATGAAGGGCTTACCGGTAAGAATTCGCGATAAAAAACATAGAGATTAAGTTTAAAATGTGAGTTTTATAGAAAAACAATCAAGGAATCAAAATGTGCCCGGCTGTGAATCGCTTACCAGGAATTTGACAAAGAACTAAGGTAAAACGTAAACAAAATATTGAGTTCGTCGGCTGCGGAGGGGGCGCGCGGTGAACGCGGAGCCGCTCGCGGAGAGAGAGGGGACTCCCCTTTCCTCCCTCCGGCCACGAAACCTATGAGACTCCTTAACAAGACGGTTAATACATCTTACAAAAACGGAAGATCCTTCCGTTTTTTTAAAAGTAACTATAGTCTTTCTCTATAAACAGCTTATTATAAAGCTGTAAATAATTCCAAATTGCGTATAAAACTTTAATAATTAATTTAAATTTTTTAATGAAATTAAAAAATTTAAATAATATACATAATTATTCAATATTAGTAAATTATTAAAACTAAAAATCAGTTTACAATGCTGGGGGGGCAGGGTCTATTTGCCGAATAGAGTTAAGGTGGCTATTTCCAAGTACCAGGTCGCCGATGATATCTAGGTGGTGCGTTCTGTAGTTTTTAGGGTCTAGGTTGTGATTCACCTTGAGGACGCTGTCTGACGATGGTGGCGATAAGTTAGATAATTCAATTTCAACATCGTTATTACATGCTTTTATTTTTTAATAGTTTTTTAAGGTAGTTCTATGGGCAGATATAGAACATTTGTACATATATAGATATACAGCACTGTCTTCGCGTCACGGATGTAAACAAACGACGCACGGTGGCAGTATACAATATGTATAGATACAAACGCGGGTAAAAATTTACGAGAATAATTTTGAACGAGCGATAACTAATAATTTTGCACGTATATTAATTTTTACTCTTTTTTAAAATACGTAACTATAGCTATAATTTGTTTGTTTTTGGAGTTTTTGGTGAATCGCTATATCAATAAGAAAACTTTAAATTTCTTATGTTATACGTCTGCTGTCGTCTCCTGTCCGTAAGAGCCTATGCTTAATACCGTTTTCTCAAATTTTTGTACGTTAACTGGTCTGAAAATTCAGATGTTTTCATGCTACCTACTTTATACTACGTGCTTGCAAAGTCTTAATCATTTCTTGAATATGTTGAAAAATCATAGAACCACCTTAACAGCAAAATTTCTTGAAATGTCATTTGACGCCCCAAGACTCGATTAATTTCCGTCGATTAAAAGCACAAACACCGTGAACAAATCAATTAAACCACGACTATTAATCCGACTCGAAGGAAAGCAGGAAAAACAAAGCTGCCTTCATCAGCGGCTGCCAAAGGGGCGATCAAGCTGCAAAACACCCATCCTTGCGAAGGAAAAAATAAGGAGCTCCGTCGTGCGAGTGACAGTCGACGATCTTCAGAGGCTCTCGGCAAGCTCGTTATCCCCGGCAAATTGGTATCCATTGTTTCTCGATGGAGTCGCTAATTATCGCGCAGATCCGAGGATTAAGTAAATCGGACTGGAGTCTCCGTCGATCGAAGGCAAAACCAAGCGGCACGCGAGCCCAGATGCTGCACAATGAACAAGGGTTGGGTCGGAGAAACGAAGATGGAGGAATAGGTTACGCAAACTGACAAAGGGGTCGTATTACGCAAGAAGTTTTCAAGAATGGGAGATACGTTTTAGTTTTGTAGATTGGTGAAATTAATGAATTATTAGTGAACTGGTAGAACAGTGCAGAAGTATCAAACGATCTGAAAAAATGAATCAGTAAAGAAGAAATGTTTACAAAGAAATTAAACAGAGAAAGACAAACAAATTCTGGAAAGAAGAAAAGCGGTTCGATTGCTGTTGGGTTGTAATTAGCGAGCTTCGTGTGACGAATGTTTGATTAATTAGTCAATATTTGAAGCTTTAGCACCAAATAACCAATAAAAGCTTCGCAGTTTCAAAGCAAAGCGACAACAAATTATCCTTGTTCCTAATTACTTTTTGCTCATTTAATTAATGCAAGATTCATTTAAAAATTTTTGTACAATTAGGTATTTAGATATTGGATTTAATCTAATTTTTTTAATTTAAATGTCACGCTGTTGTTTTATATTGCCTTTTTATCACGTTAGGCATATTACTGTTACTATTACTATTTATTTCTGCTTTTATTCTGCGAATGTTCATACACCTTAAAAATAAATAAACGTATAAACTCTTTAAAAATAAAACTAAAATTTGGAGATACTACTGCCAAAAGTTTCGTAGAGCATCTCATTGCTTTTACTAATAACGTATTGTGTGCACGCACAATGAATCCCCATGCTTTCACATCATACCCTAACAAAGTACACGGGGCCGAAGTGCTCATCCCAGAAAGAATGGAACAAACTCCGTACCCTCGAGTAATTGAATGAAGCTCCGGCAATCGCTCGTTCGGTATTCCAATACATCTCGCGGACATTTAAGGAAAACATATCCATATTCATGTGCAATCTCGAGCAACGTTCGCTGCTCCTTTTTTTATCCATCTTTCCTGATTTCTCCGGGGATTTAGTTGGCTATACAAAGACGCAGTACGCATGCGCGCCGATGCACTCGCCCGGAAGTGCACGGCCCGATTCACTCGCGAACTCTTTTGGAGGAGAGCGTCTATTGTGGTGTACCAGTGCGCTTTTAATATTTTATCTCGTTTCGCTGATTTCCGTTGAAGCGCCGTTTCCGTTATTTGTTGTGCTGTGGCCGCAATATAATGCGAGATGGCGAATATGCGATGCTGAATGCACAATTGTGCCGTGCTATTTCAATGGGTATGGAAAAGAGTGGATGCGTTGAATAAATTCCTATTTATAAATCCTAGTAAAGATTTTTAATCATATTGATGAAAATTTATAAATAATTTGCCCAAGATTAAAAGTATATAGTAATTATAAACAGTAAAACCAGTTTTCAAATCAATAGGTTTCAAATCAGTTTTCAATTTGTAAATCCAATATTTGAGAAAAGAATAAAAGAGAGAAGTTTAGAGAAGAGTCTAGTTTATTCGAATTGAATTCTAGTTTTAAAATCATTTATTTGCCCTGATACACTCATAGTGCTAAATGCCCTGTAGTTTATTAGAAGCTTAAGGCAGTCATCATTTAAGCCCCCAAGGCATCAAAAGCCGATAACACGTGTCAACGTCCCACCTAATGCGCCCCAGAGCGCGGCGAAAATCTCCATTCGCAAAGTACAAATACCGCGGCAAGCGTCCATTCGTCCCTCCGCTCACGTACGCATGGATAGAGGTAATCAACGTCGTCATATTTTTGTCCTCTCTCGTTATATCCGTGTGGGAGCGAATGCACGTGGTAATGGATCCGTGCAAAGGCTGGAAATTAATTATAGAGCAGCGTCGCAGAGCCAGAATTTAACGGGCGCGACGGACACCGGGAGAAAAGGAAAAGGGAGGAATGGAGAGGCGTCTGGCAACGGGAGCCAGGGAATGCGGAAGGTGACGGATGATAGGGAGAAATAAACGAAAGAGGGGAATAAACGTCGAAAACGAAAGCTTGGAAGAGCGTGCTGTGAAAATGGGGCTAAGGCTTATGTATTTTTGGCCGACTGCATCGCTTCGGATATTGGGCTTATGGGTTTTTACCTTTCTTTCCTCCTTTCATTTTAATTAATTTATTTAATAATGACTCTTATAAGCTTGTGTTAACTATTGCGAATAAGCATTAAAAAATACAATACTTTGCATTAAAAACTATTCGATCTTTATCATAACTGTCTTTTTCTGATGACAATCATAATTGAATTTTTTTCTTTTTCGGTATTGTGTACACTGTTTGTTGTTACTTTCAATTTCATTCTTGATTTGATTAACAAAGAGGTTAATTAAAACAAGTATACAAAAGTAACTATAGTTGCCTTTCCATTGCAGTCGATAAAGTAGATTTCACCAAAATTTCAGCAACTCCTACCAAAAGTTTTTTTTTTTTTTTTTTATAGAAATTAAGTAATGACAAACCCAACTTTTATTATTAATCGAAGAAAATCATTATAAATTAAATTATCTTTACAGTTCTACATACGCGATGTAACACTGAAAATATTAAATCTCATTTAAACCTATTTCGAGTTTCCACTTCTTTGATGCGTAAAAAAGGAATATTTGAGAACTAATTAAAATCGTTTTAAATTAAAACTGTTAAATTCTTACCCCTCACACTCGAGAAGGTAACGAACCGTCGATTCGCTCACATACATATTCTACGGGAAGAAAAATAATTAAAAAAGACTAGGGATTAAAACCCTCTAAAAGGGAACAAATGGTGGAGAGGAATTTTTTAACGTTCTTATAATAAATGAAAAGTTTTAAAAACTTTTTCTATTTTCCTAATCTAAAATTATTTCAATACTCAAGTTCATGAAAAAAGTCATGAAAATTTCTTGTTATTTTCGAATAATTTACTCAAAATTGATTTACAAATTATTGAGAAAAATGCTAGGATTAAATACGAGTAAAAATGAAATAAATCTCTTTAAGAATGAGCAAAATTTTGTTGGCAAAAATACATAAACAGTATCGATTTCGGTGCCAAGCCGCGAATTACGAGAGAGAAAAGGGTTTACACAAGCGGTGCTGTCCCGCGGGACGGCTATCGCGCGACAGCGCAAGACAAACACGCAAAGGATGCATGTATATATTTATACGATGCGAGCGAGGAGCAAAGGCGTATCTGATGCGAGCTTTCAAAGGGGAATTTGATGCGGCTGGCTTGATAGCAGGCGCAAAGCTTATTTTACATTTTTTCGCTATAATGGCCGGATGAAAAATATTCGGTATCGCTCGCGAGAGCTCCGGGACGGTATAATTTTTTCCCTATCTTTCCTGATCGCTGTACTTTTACACCGAATCGGAGGGTGGAAACTTGTCTAATTTAACAATATGTTCCTGGAATTAAGCTATTTGTTAAGTGTGAAAATGGCAGTATTAGTAATTTATCTAAAGAGCAGTTTAAATTTATGTACATAAACGAGAGTCTACGTGCTGCATCTTCCTAGTTTGTTTCGGGAGCTTTAAATTCCCGACTTCAGCCAACAATACCTCTTAATGCAACAAACAGACTCTCCGGAGAACCCTCAATTTCCATCCAGCTTTCGCAACATCAAAAGAAATCAAGCATCCCATCCACCGGCACTCGGACCGAACGAAAAAAAGCCAGAAAAATGCATCCTCCACGCGCAAATTCCCTCGATTCTGCCTCCGGCCGGCGTTTCATTCTCTCCAGGCCGGACCTCCTCGTTAACGCGTTCCATCATCCCTCCTCTGTTCCTCTTTCGCGCTCTCTTTTTGCACCTTCGCCCCCTGCCCTTTTCACGAGCTTGCGACGGGAAATTGCTTAACCAAATTGCGCGGATGAAATCTCGCGTTTTATCGCGTCCAATCCGCGCCGAGTCCAGAGATCGAAGCCGACGCCGAAGTTGTAATTTAGAGTCGCGCGCCGCGAACCGGAAAGATGCTCGAGATCCCGAGACGCACCGCTGGCTACGGGATGTGTTCCGGTCGCGAGCCAAGTGCGCATGCGCGTATATATCATTCGAGTTTGGGCTTCGCGGGGAGGGCGAATCTCGTTGTTGCTGCTTCTTCGGCTTTTATTTGGAGGGTGAAGATTGGATGGTTCTTCGACATACTTTTATCGAGAGCCCAATTTTTTACTGGCACTTACGCACTTGCTTCGAGGAAGGGGAATATATTTTTTAGATGCTGCTGAGGAAATATTGGACCGAAAAAGGACTAAAAACGTCGATACTTTATACGCCAAATAGTAAGATTTTATCATCATTACATTTTCGAAGAAAAGCATAAAGTTTTATTTTTTCCAAACTGTCGGTGATTTTAATTGCATCATTGGTGGAATTCGTCACTGGAAATCAAAAGTTTTCCATTTGCCGCGAGTGAAAATAAACAAAACAATGACGCCCGATCGACCCCCCGACAAAGCACAAAAGCTCGGCTCATTCTTTTAACGAGAGCCGCGCTAATGCGACGTGAAAAGACAGGCAAAAGAGAGTGAATTCGCGCGTTAACCCAGTCTGCCGCGATTCCTTCGCCGACTGAGCTTCCACTTCGATCGGCCACGCGTGAAATCTGTGCTTGCGCCCGCCTTTTTGCAAAAGCGCTTTCCGCCAAATTTTTGCCGGGTATTTAAATACGCAAAGAACGCCTCACGCGCGCCTAATGCGTTCAGCCTCGTTTGAGGCCGCCGTGATTCTGAATAAAGCGAATATGTGCTTTACGTTATGAATATCGAAGGTATCAACTTGTGGGATATTCAATTTCATTTCTATAAAGTTTTGACATTTACATCTTTAATTTACTTTCGATTGGGTAAAAAATAATATTTCAAAGTCTTTTCCAACAGTTTATATATTAGTTTTATTTTATTTTACTTTAGTGAATGAAGACGAACTTTTAAAAAATTTACGTATTTTAAAAACGAAATTAAAACAGAAAAACGGATTTTTAGAATTCTCATTGCGTTTTTACGCAACGTTCTCGGGCAAAATTCTAGCAATTCGTCAAAAAGTTTAGCCTTCAGGCAGCAAAACACGATCTCCTCGAGATCTCCAAATCTGTTTGCTCCCTCACCCTTCCGGGCATTGTATCATCCAAATTTTCATAATCATTCCTCAAAATCCTCTCAAAGCCTTTGACTCTGTCTCAACAAAAAGCAAAGAAGAGGTATTCCGGGACGTTCTTTGACGGAGAACAAGACCTCGCGAGCGGCCCTCGAACAAAGGAAAATTATTCACGCAGCAATATTAACCTGCGTCTCTTCTCTCCTCGAAATAACTGCTCTCGTGTATCAGGGACAACGAAATAATTTCGCGGTGGCATTTCCATTTCTTCCGGAGCAAAAGTCTCGTAATAAGGAAGAAAATTTATACCGGAGCCGGAAAGAGCTAGAAAGGAAGGGTTCCTCGGCCTATGTATATAATACGAGCAAGCGCTGTTTGCTAGTCTTTCTTTGGTCACAGAAGACTCATTAAAATCCGCAAACTGAGTATTTGGTAGGTGATGGGCAAACTTGCCAGAACAACATACTGTATTGAATAATAATTTCTGTTTACGTTGATTTTTATTAAAAAAAAAAAAAACATTTACTGCCCGATCTATTTATTTTTATTATTCGCTAATCGCAAATTTTATTAGGGAGGTAAATTTAAACTAAAAAACCAATTATATGAATTAAAAAATTATATTATATAATTATTACTTTTATCTTTATAAAATAATTTTAATGATTAACAACATTATTATATTAAGTATTTTAAATGTAATTTAATACTCCACTATGTTGCCTGAAATGTTCTAATGAACGGAGATGCTTGAATAGTTTTTTTCGTAAATGAAACAATTTTTCGAGTTTAATGTACGGCTCATAAACTAATTCATTATTTCTCGTTTTACTAAAAGCTTTGGACGAACAAATGTTTGTGGGTAAATTATCAAGTACAACCATTATTTCATCTAAAATCTGAAAATATTTAGTCAATTAATAAAGGCAAAAAAATCCGCCTTAAATAATTGAATATTCTTACTTTGCCGGCAAAAAAACAACAACATTGGCTTTCTATGTGCATCCCAAAGATACACTGTAATTGATCTAATTTTTCATTTAAAAGAATGATAATTTGTTTTCTATCTGGCAGTGGTAAATGTCTTGGCAACTTGTTTTCAAACGTATATCTTTGACATACCTCTATTCGTAAATTTCGAAATTTATTATTAAGAATGGATCTGCATATCCAATCAAAACGTTGACAAACCTAAAAAGATTTTTGAGCGTAAACTCTAACAAAAACAATATAAAGTCAAAAAAAAAAATGTATTTATAATAAAACATTGTATGAACTCACCAAACGAAGTTTAGAAATGAACTCGTAATTAAAATATTCTAAAATAAAACGCAATATTTCTTCTGGTAAGTTTAGTATGTAAGCATAAAAGTGTTTATCTAACTTTGCATTATTCAAAATAGCAGCTGAGTTTTCTTTATTTTCTGAAAATCTAGTTTGCCTTTTTACACGCTTGGCAGCCATTATTAATACTTTTTTTAAAACAATCGGAATGCACCTGAAAATAAAATTGGAAGTTATAAAATACTCGCGAATATTTGATGATTACACTTTACTTATGTACATCTGCATATATCTAACTTTAAATTTAAAATCTGAAAAGCATATAGCTTTTATCCATCACTCGAATTCCCGCGGTGCAAAAAGGGTATGGCTAGGTTCGCGAGCGACAGCCAATAGGAAGCCGTGTCAATTCCCCACCACCTTGTTAACGAAGGGGTGAGAAAGGAACACGCGACACGGACAAACCTTTTGGAGAAGGCTCTCTACTCCCGCTGAGGGCGACCCAGAGCTCGCCCACCGGCAAAAGGAGACAGACAATCGCTTGATTTAATATTTTAATTTTATAATTTTTTTAGAATAGTAAATATCGATTACTTATGTGTGCAATAAAACTTTAGAAATTATGTTAAGTGCATGAGTAATAAATGAAATTGCGGTATAGAGTTTTAATTCATTATGGGATGCGTATACGTACAACTTTGAGTTTACTGGTTAAATACAAGAATAGAGCTTTGGAACAGTTTAATGGAATTAAAAATTTTGTAAATTTACATTTATAGCGATACGCAGAATAAAAATCTTGAAATTGATTGAATACTCTATAGCATCCGTTGTGTTTTATGCAATAAAACAAACAATATTTTTAATAAAATAGAAAGAAATATAATATTAAAAAATTACTATCTGTTGCGATGATCCTTCTAGATATCACTTGATGCTCACAAAATCGGTTCAACAAGTCCGAGATTCCTTACCCCAAAGCGTTTCGTCGCAACTTTCCGCGCGATTAAAGTTCAAGTGGTTGATATTAAAATCCGTCCTTAAAAGTGGGGATAAAAGGCTGGGGAAAAAAACGAGCGGCCTAATCGTTGGGGAGCAGCCTCGGAACTATAACAAAGTTTCGAGCTGATAAAGCAATTAGCCGAGGAAAAATTGCGGAGCTCGGCAACATTAAAAAGCCATTTGCGCATAGAAGCGCGTGCGCGAGGCCCATAAAACTGCTCTCGAGGAAGAACGAGCCGGCGGAACTGAAATCCTCTTAGGCGTGAGAGGTCCGACGCTGCCCGCCTAAAATATGGGAATAAGAAAATAGCCAGATGGCGTGGCTGGAAATGCACAGGCCGGATGGGCGAGCGAGCTTCGAGGCAGTTTTTGCGCCAAGCCTTTGCTTCAGAATCGCTACTTTCTAAGTGATATCATCGGATCGATCTTCTTGATCTTTCTTCTATAATAAATTTGGAACAAAATTTAATCGATTAAGAATTTTTCGCAATCTTTTGCATTGCAAAAAATCAATAAACAGATGTATATGCAGAACAACTTGGCTTGAAGAAGCGCACGATCGCACGCAATTTTTGCAGGAGCAGACGTACGTGAGATCCGCAATCAGTTGGTGCACGCACTTATGCCTACACGTGCCCTCGAGTGCTAAACAAACGGCAGTAATGCGGAACGCGCCGGCAGTTGTAGGTGGAGAGCAAGACGACGGCGACGCTGTTTATCATTACCGCCGAGCCGGACTGCAGCCGCTCTGATTTATAAAGCGAGCTTTTTAGCTCCGAGCTGCGCTCAAGTTTTGCGAGTAGTTTCCGCTTCTATTTATCTGAGCTCTGTCGCTAATGTCCCCGCTTTCAATGGACAGCTGTTTGCTGGCTTTCTTGCGACCCTTTCGAGTAGTTTGCTTTTACTTTAAGGACAAGCTTTATTTATTAAAACGCAAAGCTTTTCAAGTCTTTAGATCTCCGAGCTTTAGTTTGAAAACTCTCAATGGAAGATTAATAATCACAAATAAGCAGAGGAAAATGCATCCTTAATTTTACTCGATTTCAGAAAATTTCAAAAACTTGTACAAACAATCGTTGCAAGTACCTCCAATTGTTTATAACGTTTGAAACTCATTTCTCAAAAATGAAAAAGCAATTGCCTTCGCAAACTAATCCTTAAAAGCTAGGAAAAGCATCAGCGAGCAGGAAAATGATATTAACGAAGCGCAGCTCTAGCCACGCACAGCCAGGGGTGCATCTATGTAAAGCATCGATCGAAGCCCGGAGTATCGGAAAAATTTTCCGCTCGGCAGCGAACAATTAAAATTCCTTCATCGGGCGCGCTCGTCGAACAAAAGACAGCGGCACAACAAGTCGAATACGAGAAGCGCAGCGGGAGCACCGGCGACGCTCGTATTGACGTTTGCGAAAAAGCAATCGCGCATAGAAAGAGCATACGTGCGTGTATGTTGGTACACGAGGCTGCCCTTATTGCATGCGCTTCTTGCGCCGACGAGAAAGTTGGATGCAGCGAAGAGACGACGCACCGTTTCTGCTGATGATGCGATTGTAGGTAGAGAAAGTTTAGAAAAGCTGATCTTGCTTGAGGAAAAACACGGTCGAGAGAATTATATGTCTTTTTCAAAGTAGAGGAAATATATTGAGGTAAATCTACTAGAATCAGTTTACGCTTCTTCTGAAATATGTCTTGCTTTTTTTGAAACCAGTCTGCGCGATAAAAGTCTTGTTGCGATTCAATTGTTTGGTAAAACTTGTTAAAACAAGTGTAAAACAAATATATTCCAAAAGATAATAATTTGTTCAGAGCCTATTCCCGCGTGCATGTCATGCTAAACCAATCGTCAATACTTCTAACCATTATAAAACAAGGGAAAAAAGGTCGTAAACAAGGAAGCCTCGATAGCGGCAAGAGGGGAGAATTTCCGCGCTACACGCACGTAAATAGACGGACGGGTAAGCGCAGATGCTGCGGCTGCAGTCGCCGTACTTAGCGGCGCTTTTTCCTTCAATCCTGGCAATACGGGACGTCCACCGTAAATCATCGCTCCGGAGCGCGGAGAAGGGCCGTTTCCTTGCGGTTCGTCATAAATTCTGCATCTCCCATCGCGCGCTTTTTATTCACAGTCCGACAGTCCTGGCGATATGCGGGTCTTCTCTATAGCTTGGTCACGTGTGGAAGCTGTACAAGAAAAGTAACTCGATAAACGGGGGGATTGCAGAAGTGTAAATTAGATTCACGTTTACCGTTGTAATTATTATAAAGATTCAATGGATTTATTGCTTTTTTACTTTCCTGCAAAAAAATATACCAAAATTATCACAAGGAATCAAAATCGAAATTACTTAAATTTTTCCAACTTCGCATCCAAGAAATCTTGAACAAAAGCCTCTGACATACATCACCTCATTGACTTTCCCAACAAAACCCCTGAAAACCAAACTCATAAAAAACCGTCTTTCAAAACCCGTATTCATTCACCGGGCTACCTTTCAAAATTCACCTTCCAGAGAGACGTAACGACGAATCGATCTCCAAAAAAAATTCACTGGCTGCGACCGTCGCTGCAATAGTCGCACGGAAAGAGAGAGAGAGAGAGAAAGACAGTGGACTGGGAACGAGAGTTTCGCGGGTAGACGCATTATACGCGTTGGGTAAGTGAGCAGGTCGTTAGCGGCAACATTTAAGTGCGTTTACCGTTTATGAGATGCTCTCGTCGACTGCCTGTGATATTACATGTAAGCTGTATTCTAATTATTTGACGCGACGGTCAGTCTCGTATATTTTATTATTTTTATATTTGAAATTTTTCGGTAAAAAGCTAATAAGAAATGCATTCTTTTTTACTAAGCAGAATTTGGGATTTATTGAACAACATAACTTTTGCACGTGAAAAAACATGTTCCCAAGAAATTCCAGGAATTATTAAATCAAAAAAGGTAAGACGGCTTTGCGAAGCGATCGAGTATTAGAGCTGACTCTCCTTCCCACGGCAGCCAGCGACAAATATCTCCGGGGGACCTCTTAGCGATCGATCGGCCGCTAATGCCGACCGCCCGGAGAAAAAACACAATTACAATATTTGCTCCCACTCGGGGCATTACGCAGCGATAAATCTCGCTCCCTCTCGAGCAATATTCGCCGGATCGAATAATACCTTCCGCGTGGCTCGCTCGCCTATATTCATTCGAGCCGAGGGAAGGCTGGAAGAATCGGGCAAAAGTCATGCAGAGCGATCTCTGCCAGAGGCTGCTGATTGGGCGGACGGAAGTGTACGAATTGAATTCGTGAGGGAAATCCGAAATTCCGAAAGGAATTAGACAATATATTGGAAATATTCTTTTTCTTCTTTCGAAATCTACCTTCAGATGAGTGAATGAAATAAGTTTATTCTTAAATAATTACAAGAGCACAATGAGCGTAAAGGAAAAATATCCCTGCCGTATTAGAATATTTCGGCAGTTTCCCATTGCCAGATAAATCCAAAATTCTAGCAGCAGCAGAGCCTTCTGAGTCAGCCAAAAATTCACGCGATCCACCCTAGTAAAAACGGTCGCCCGTAACCGAGCAGCTTAGCTATCGGCAAATAAATCTGAGCGCGTGCATATAAACCTATTAAACTGATCCCCCGGCGCAGGCGCACTTGCCAGATAACGTTAATTTCGGCCGTGCACTTGGCGCCTCGAGACGCCTCTTTCCGAGCGTGACTCATCCGCGATTCGCCAAAGCCCAGATGGGGCTGATATTCCGGGGCGTGACCGCACTTTGCTGTATTTCAAAACGCGCTTAGGAATTACTGGGCCAAGATTAGATTCGACAGTCGTGCCTTGCCCCCGTGAGTTTGCGGGTTTCGCCGCGGATGGGGTGAGAACATTTTCCCGCGAAAATGTGGGAAATTCACTTTTTTCGGAGATATAAGGGCTTTGCACTTTCAGACTTTGCTCCCGGAAAATCCTTTTTCGCAATATTCTGCTAAATTTATTACTCAAAATTCAATGAACATAATAAGAATGAAGTAACAGTAAATGACCTAGAAGCTTTCGACTACGTTACTCAGGTACTAGACTCTAATACATAAAATATGCATATTTTGTAATAACGATTTATTTTCTCAAGAAATGCAATTTCAAGTGGAATGGTGAAAAGCCGTAAAAAATATAACGGTCTTCAGAATTCAATTTGAAGAAATTCTGGACCTATCGGTCATTTTCGTATTTTACATTGACATTCTTTTCAGCTGAAAATAGTCTGTCTGATAAAACGCTTAACAACGAAAAGCTGCCTAATCCTCTCCCAACCCAAAGACAATCCCGACTGCACATCTAAGCAACTGAACATCCGAATGATCCCATTGTTTCGCTTGGCGAAAATCTGAGGGCTCCGTATCCGGCAGCCCTTTCCCCTCCGGCGATAAACCGCGCTCACGCGGCTAAGCGGCCGCGTGATTAATGCGCACTCGTTATCGAGGACGCGCCGTTCCCTTGAGACGCCGAGATCGCAGCAGATTGTCCTTCGAGCTTCCGTTCGGATAACGCCTACGAGCCCTCGCTTTTTAGGACCGAAGGCGTAATGGGCTTTGCTGGAAGGGTGCTGTTATGATGATGCTGTTTGCGAATTATCGCTGCGGATTGCTCAGTTAATTGCCATTTTTTTCTGCTGGAATTCTTTTCCTGCGCAGGATTTTTGCTTTTTATTATTATATTAACAAAGCCTCGTTTCTTAAAATTACTAGCTGCAATTTCTACGTAAAATATTTACAAATACAATTTGCGAAGATTAGGAATCATTTAATATATTAAATAGTGCATACAAAAGAGGATCAGAATCTTCAATCTACGTTCTATTATAATTCAACGAGACGCGTTGTTAATAGTCAGGCAGAACACTAATAATAGTAGCCCTGTTAAGTCAAGTATATGAGCGCATAAACTATGCACATTACGTCTATCAAGCCGTATTACCGCACAAAATAAACAACATATTTCACCACCTACACACACCGAAGGCACTTTTTCCTCGACCATACTAGCGTACCTTTCAGCGTCCACATAATTCACGCAGCGGCTCATTATCTGCGTATTATTCAATTACGGCTCGTGTTTCGGGGATTTTTTCGCTTTTGGCAGGAGAGATGCATTATAGAACGGCGGCTTTATGGAGTAGATATCCTGCGAGGTTATATTGACAAAATGACCGTTTCGCGGCAATAACGATAATTGCGAAATATGAATCACAGAATTCGCGATTCCGATAATCGATGCCTGCGAGGGCAACATGTGTCCGCGCGCATTTCGGTTACGAGCCCGTAATTGAGTTGGCCGATTCGCGTAAATATGTGTACGCAACGATGCCTCGGTTAATTATGGAAATTGCGACGTTTCTGGAAATATTATAACTGGGCCGCGCGAGCTTTTGCGATTAAAAGTACGAGAGTATTTTTTGGCATCGGCATTCAGGGGCTTACGTTGGAATGATTATTGCGCTCTATAAAACGAAAATGTATACCGCGGATTTGGTCAAGTCCCTTGAAGAGGACTGACGTTCGCTCGTTGCTTCCATCATTAATGAGCACTCGTGAATTTACGCGCAAGGGCTGCTTTTGACATTGCTTTGATGCATTATAAATAATGATTTACTATATTATATTACTAAATATTATACGCATTCTGAAGCTTTCATAATAACCGAAGTAATTTTTTTTTTAAATCATGGGTACTTTTATGTTCTTTAAAATGCTTTTAAAGCATCCTAACATTACAAAAACGCCAACAAAAAAAAAAAAAAAAAAAATAATAATAATAAGTACCGAACGACGAAAATCCGTTCATTAGAAGCTGAGATCCAGGCGTACGTACACAGCTCCATAAAGACATTTTTCAAAAACCATGTATAACTGACACAACTCAAAAAATTACTGTCATAAAGCTTCCTCTAGAAGGAAGCAAAACTAGGAGGTAAGGAAGGTTTAAAGATCGGCCAATCAGATTACTCGTGTCTCTTCATCTTTCATCTTTTTATGTATACATATAAATAAAAGTATCAATAAAGCGTCTAAAAAGTATAGCATCGATTCTCAAAAGGAACGCCTCAGATATATCTTTTGAAGGAGATCAATAATGCGAGCGTCAATGAGAAACGAGCTCTGAAACGTGTTTACCCGGCAACCCGTAGATTTTGCTGGCGATGTTACGCGCCGCTACGACTTCCTCACCTTCGGCTCGATCAATCATCGCGTGCTTGCGAAAGGAAAAAGAGGCGCGAGTCATTCGATAGTAAACGTGAAACTCGACCTAATGATCACCGACGATCAAATCGATCGATCTTCTGGAACCTTCCTTGCCCAAAATAAGAAGTCCTGGGTAATGAAATGCGTAAAAAATGTGAAATTTAATGAAATAAAATGTAGCTTATAAATGTACATATTTATTATATTTTTAATAGCGCGTTTGCTTTATACAATTATTTTATTATTTGTCGAAACTGAAAGCAGACGCTAATCAGCTATTCTATATCACAGAAATTTAGTATTCAACAGATCATTTGAATAATTTCTGAATATCATAATCTGCTCAAGTTATCATCTAAAGCTTTCCAATTATGCAACCACTGATTAAATCGTATTTGATAAAATGATGATATAAAATCAATAGACTCAAATTGAAATCTGACGAAAAATAAATCCTCGCGATCTACGTATTACCTCCAGATGCCCGAAGATCTCATAAGCATCCGCAGCTTCTTGAAACAAGCACAATTCAGCTCGTAATCTCCGCGATAAACAAATCGATCTAGCAGGCACTTCTCGTACATTGCAGCCGATAATAGAATCGTAAAATTCCCGGCACACTTGGCAGGCAGGCCTCCACGCGCCGATAAAAGCGCAGCTAGCGAACGGATACGGAAAAGAATTATTCGAGCTTTACCGCATCGAACTGCAGGAATAAAAATGCGCAGGGATGGCACGAGATACAAAGCGCAGCCGGAGGCTTTGCGAGATAAGGAGTCGAGACAAGCACTTGCATATACGCAGCCTTCCTGGGCGCCTGTCTCCATTCTTATGCTCCGCCTTTGCTCGCCTACTAATCCGCCGTTTTCTCCTACTCCCCCCAACTTTTCTTCAGCTTTTTTCGAGGAGGTAGAAAAGCTTTGGGGACAGGCCAACTTGCGCCCATTGAACTGCTGCCCAGCGATTGCTGCTTCTTTGAATAATTTAAGAGGAAAAAGTAGATGCAACGGTCATAGGAAGCAATTAAGGCGGTTTGATCGTTTAAATTCTATCAAATCTTTCATATGAAAATTACAGATTTACAATTTTTATAACATAAAATCAGATACTACTTTAACATTATACTGCATGTACTGCCTGTTAACGTTTGATTCTATACGATTATACACTGCTTGTGTCAGTAATTTTTAAATAATATCAGTTCCATTTCCAATACTCGCCGATTCCCTCCCGCGATTCGATAAAATTTCTGCCATTATCTCCTAAAGGATTCGTAGCCTCGACTGCACTTGCTTCTACCTTTGATATTCTCTTTGAATTCGCTTTCGGCTTCCTCATTCTCTTTCCGCTCGAAATTCGCTTTCTTGTCGTGCACTTTAATACCATTTCTTTGGAGCATCTCGTATCAGTCTTGTGCTCTTTGCTCGACTTTCCCCTACCCCGCTTTGGCCGCTTATTTAAAGGAGGCTTCCAGCCGCCAGCGGACGAGAGGAACTTGGCAATAGTTGCGTCGCCACGGTCCGCGGAATCCTATTACCTATTTACTCTGTCGATGCTTCTGCGCACAAAACCGCGGAGGAACGAAAGGCAGAGAGCGGCGAAAGGGAAAGAATTAGAGGAGATGGAACGGAAAAAAGAAATTGATTGATTTTATTAATTTGCATTCGGCTGCATCGGTAATGTAACGAAAAAAAGCTTTGCCGGAAACGGGAAATGGAAGAATGAAAGCCGTGTAAATAGGAACGAGAGAAAGGCTGGCTTTTTTAATTGAAAGTACTGCCCAGTTAAAATGTATGCGCAGCCGGGCAGGAAAAATTGAATAGCCAATGTAAATGGAATATAAAGGTAACAATATTTTTGAAAACTACAAAACTTTAATTCTTTGTATTAATGCTGACAATTAAAGTTTAATAGCAAATTATAAATATTGCAGAAGCAAAAGGTGATGAAATCTACATAATTAGTGCCTTGAAACCTACTAAATTTTAGTATAAACGAAATACTTATACCGTTCCTAATTTATTTTTTGTTCGTTTTCGCCATTAGAGTATAATAATAAACTTGCAAATATTATGGATAATAACTTCATTATAAAGCACCGCGTCTAAACTTCAATTTGCGAGATTAAATTTTCCAGCAATTTTGCAAGTTTCAATAAAAGTCATGCCATTATGCAAATCGCCTTAATCCAGTCGACTCTCCAGCAAATAAATCAAAAGGCCAAGGCAAGATCCTTCCAAAAAAGCCGCAAACTCGATAAATGTCACTTCCTCCACACCCCATTATTATTCCGAGCGCGCGGCGCATCATGTACTTTCGAGCCCGGTCAATTAATAACGAACGCGTCTGACATAAATTACCCGCCTCACCAGCCCCGGAGAAATTGAAAACTTTCGCGATGCTCTTGTTACGCCCGAACACGTGAAGTACAGTAATTACAGATTTCGGTTCTATGTAAATAACCAGGGCCGGCGATTCTCCCTGCGTAATTGGAAGGGAGTTTGCTGGAAATGAGGGCGACGCTTATACTCTTATTTTGAGTGGAGCCTGGTTGGAGATGATATCGCGCCGTCTTATTCCGGGCTTTTTAACGAGCTCGCCGCTGATCCGCCAGTCGGGATGAAACCTCGTGTTTACCTGCCATTGCTGGATTCGTTTCAAAGAGGCACGCCTTGGGATCATGGACTTTTAACCTTTTAGAGACCCGTTTTTTAATACACGTTGCATTTTATGGATTTTCACTTAAAAACATGCCAGTCTTACATTTTAATATTTAATGTTTTGGTGGGAAATTGCCAAGATTACCAATTATTCCAAGTAAAGTATGAGATAAAATATGAAATTCTGTTAAAATTTTTAAGCTGGTTACTGCCCGAGGGAATTTTTTTTTAATTTCTATCAAGACTTTTATAAAAAGGACTTATTATTGAAAAAAATTCTTAAAAAGCTGTATGGAAAACTGTATTTGTAAAATGAGGTAGACAGTTTATAAACACATAACTATCCGGTAATCTAAGGGTCACGTTTTACTTCCGGGATAAAAGAGGGTTCATCAAGAAAATCTGGGAAAATTAACTGAACCTCGAATAGCGTCTTTTACCAAAGGCATAACATTGCAGAACCAGTGAATTACGTGTATAGTTCAGATAAGCGAACGAAGAATTTTCTCTCGTCTAAAACGACAAAAAATGTCGGAAATATCTCTTGCCTTGCAGAGGTAGAGACTCGGTTTAATTCGGTTATTTTCCCTTCGTAGAAGAAAAACAAGACGAACGATAAAGTCCGGCCATCCAACAATGCTTTTGAAGCCTTTGTTCTCTTATCGTATCGAATTATTTCAAGTAAAAAATTACAAATATTAAATCTTCTAATGAACCATAATTCTCAAGTAAGATTCACTCTTAGGATAAAGCCATTATTTACTTTTATATATTTCTGGAAATAAAAAAGGCTACGCGGAGAGAAATATTTCAGTAAAAATCACAAATATTTCAATAAAAATTACTAAACTTTCTGGTAATGCAAGCACAGATTGCCAAAACCCAAAAAATTACCAAACTTTCGAGAACATTTAATAAAATTACACGAATTTTTACTAATATTTCATTAAAATTTACTAAAAAGTATGGTAATTTTTTGGGTTTTGGCAGTCTGTGCTCACTTTTCTAAACAGTATAGTAATTTTTACTGAGACTTTTTCTCTGTGTAAGTATGAAAATATCCGCCGAAGGTTAGTCCCCTATATTTTCCTTCTCGAACGATTAAAAAATACACAAAAATCTAGGTCGATCTTTAATTAAAGTCATAAACTTGGAAACGTTACCAATAACAATCCATTTTCACCATACTCTTCTGGAAAATTAAAACAACTCTCCAACAGCGTCTCCGCGCGTTTCCCAATCTTAACCTCGAAATAGCCCATTGCGTTCCCATAACGAGGTCTTCGAGCTCGCATTAAACGCTTAATTGAAGCGAATAAAACAACCGCTGTCCATTGCGTGGGATCAGGAAAACTGAGGATGGCTTTTCCAAGAAACGGACGTCGATCGTTTAGACAACGATCCTCTGGAAGACGAGATAAACTCCCTCGAAAACATACGATACGTTCAACGATTGCCTACAATTGCGTACAAGTGGTGAAAACGAGCAAAACATTTTCAGCTTTATTAAAAAACCTGTCCGTTTACTTTTTGCGGGATTCGAGACTGCATCAGGAGTTTGAAAAAGTGATTCAAGACTTGCTGTAGTCACATTGTTCGGGTTCATTATATCTTCTGAAAATATTTGTTATTTACCACTAAAAATTATTATTAAATATTTACCCTGTTGCAGTTGTCAAATCAAGTATATTTCAGTGTACCATCCTTACCTGAAAGAAATTGATACTATATTACAAATGAGGTAATGTAATGAACAACAACATTTATTTTAATAATATGATTTACATTATTAACAATTTATCATGAAATTTTATCTTCTCTCCCAATGTTTCGTTTAATTTTCTTTTTCCCTCAGTTCAGAATAAAAAACCGCCAGGTATACATAAAGTTTCGGCTGGGGCGGTGGGATCAATTTCTAAGGAAGCAGCCCATCTCAAGGTCACGATTACATCGTGCCGATTCTTCTCGCGCCAGGATCAGCTAGCTTGAAAGTATTGTTTAACTTTAATAAAGCCGGGTTTCATGATGCTCGAGGAAAAAATCTAAAAGCTCCTTCCTAGGGATAAGTGTGTTTTGACTGTTTGAAATAAAAATTTTTATGATAAACATAATGCAAGATAATTGCTTAAACTGTTGTTGAGCGAGTGCGGGATTTTTTTTTTTGAGTAAAAATTAGAATAGTACTCAATAATTTCACAGCAATTTTTATTATAATGTACAATATTTTAAATTGTTATTAGCTCCGTTCAAGTTACATTATAGTCTTTACAGACTATATATTTCGGCTAGAAAATTGTTTTGCATGTACAATTTTCACGGTATTCGCAAGAAAATTACACTAAAAATTAGAGAATACAAACGTATTCATAGTCCAATTAAACTTGAAAGCGTCATTAGAAGGTCCGCCCATAGAAATAGCCTGTATGTGGGGCACAATGGGTATTTGAACTGCCGCTGGCAATTGAGCAGCCGCGCATAGTCATGTGATGCGCACCCGACGCATCATTCAAAGTCATATGTAACATTCCCTATCTGCAAATTCTATGCTGCGGGAGATCTGCAGGGGTTAATTTGTCGCTTGGTCACAGATCCTCCGGCAGCGGCACCCGCGGGACCTGCAGTTACGCGCGGGACAGCCAGAGAACGAGATAAATGTGTTTTGGAAAAATCCTCGAATGCAAACGTTTCTGCAAGCTCAGTCAATTCTTCCTCCGGCTTTTTTTACTTTACCTACTTTACATTCACCTGTATACATATTTGATAAAAATAATTAATTTTTTCGATTCTTGTGGAAACAAGAATAAGGTAAGAGATTGTCGGAAATGCAACTGGAACTAGTATTTTCTTTGAATTCGAAAATTATTCCAACTCAATGTATAATCTTCGCAAATTAAGCTCGACTCCCCTGCCGTAAGTTCCGATGTGCTTAATGACCTATGAAGCAGCAGAGGAGGAGGAGTCCCAACGACAATGTACTCGACGCTGCTTGCGCTGGTATGCGCGTGTAGCTTCACGCCCCACATGGTTTACCGATGCAGTGTGCTCCCGGGTACGCAACGCTTTTAGTATTGATGCAGGCCTGCTCGATGACTGGCTTTAAAATATTTCCTCTCCCGGCAATGAATTTTTTATTATTGCTCTGCTTTTACTGACTAGTTAGACGCTTTTCTAGTGCAGAAGTAGGAGTGCGTAGTTACCTCACTGACAGGGAGGGGCTTTTCTCAAAATGATACGTAATCAATTTTTTCTTCCAAATAAGTAGTTTAATGTTGGCCTTTTAGTTTTGAGACATGAAAATGGAGAAACGTACACGCATTATTGACAAGTGCATTCTATATAAATTCTATATAAATTTAGTATTTTGAAATTCATTCGGTAAATCTGTCAATAAACCTCTCTGATAAACCTTTATATATTTACATTCAAAACTTAATAGAAAAGCATTTAAGCTGCGCATTATGTTCGTGCTGCAATCGACTGTTGAAGCTACATAATGTTTAATTTTCATTTCAAATGCGCCTACTTTTTTTTTATTCAATGCACTACCGATAATCGAATGGAAATAATCACATCGAGTTTAATAGGTCAGAAGAATTAAAAAATCCAATTCAAGCGAGTATTTGGTGAGCGAGGAAGTAAACGACTGTACGTGAATTGGATTTCTATGAGTGGATTAGCTTTTTCTTTAAATGTTTAAAGTTCAGAGACGTTTTCTTTGAATCTGTTTCTGCTTTAATGCGCCTTTACTAATCGATTCGCTTTCTCACGTCTGCTAGGGCTGGCTAAAAGCAATTCTCTCTTATACTCCTTTTTTGCAGCCGCGTACTAAAAAACCGTTTCAATAATCGTGTTTGTCGGAATAATATTAGCGAAGATTTATGCATCTGTTCGATGGTTCATCGAATCGAAGGTGAGAAAATTTGATAAAATTGTACTCCGCAATTTTTCGTAAAGAAATATTTGAATTAGACATTACTATTTGTTTTAAAATAAGAGCAATACCCTGGTAGCAAGTTTCCGATAAATCCTAGCCAGAATTCTAGATTCCAGATAGATCCGCTAGATAGAATCTATCTAGAATTGTAAGGGAATTCTAGTATAAAT